>CAUYQG010133585.1:0-45079 GCA_963574415.1 Tarsius wallacei | reverse complement strand
CCAGCTGGGGATGGGCTCACAGGAGGAGATCCAAAGCTCACCCGAAAGTCAGAGCAGCAGTTGTGGTGGCAGTGGCGGCGGCAGCGATCTAAGTCTCAGCATATCCTGTGTGGAGGGGTGGATCACCTCAGACATAGGCTGTAGAGGCAGTCGTATTTAGACCGAGGCAGTGACAGTTCCAGGACCACAGCGGTGACGATGGTGTCCGGCTGCAGCAGTGAGAGCGATGAGTGTCTAGACCGCGGGCGGCTAGCCCAGCCGAGCCGCTTGCTGCGGGGGCGGGGCGGGTCGGGTGGAGCCGTCTACAGTGTCCCGCTGCAATGATCAGTGGCGGTTGTAGCGGTGGTGATCAGTAGCGGTCTGTTGGCTGCAGCGGCGAGCCGAGCCGCTTGCGACAGCGGCGCTGCCCCCCCAGAAGCCGGTGTTAGCGCTGGGTCCCCAGCCGCTGGCGGTGGCGGCGATCACTGAGCCGCTTGCAGCAGTGGCGCCACCGGGTCGCTGGTAGTGGCTGCAGCCGGCGGCGGCAGCGGCGCGCCTCGGGGCAGCAGCGTCTGCGGCGTGGGCGCCCCCTGGATCGCCGGTGGTAGCGTCCGTGGCGGCGCGCCTTGGGTCGGCGGCGTCCGCAGTGTGGGCAGGCCCTGGGTCGCCTCAGCGGCGGCGTCTGCAGCAACGCGCCCCGGGTCCCCGGGGTGGCGGCGGCGGCGGCGGCACACCTCGGGTCGGCGGCATCCGCGGCATGGGTGGGCCCCGGGTCGCCGGCGGCGGCCCCGGGCTGCCGGCGGGGGCGGCGGCCGCTTTTACCTCCGGCCCGCTGTGGTGCCTCTGCGGTGTCCGTGGACAAGTTCCATGTGGGGAGCAGGCCCCCTGGGAGAGATCCAGAGTCTTTCTGTGTCCTCTTCTGCGGAGGTCTCACAGACCACGCTGCCCGGTCGCCATCTTGGCCCCCCCCCAGCTATTTACTTTCATTATTACTATTGTTTTGTGTATTTTGGCTGTCTACTGTCTTCCAGGCCAACAGGAGAGTGTCTAACACTTCACCTTCTTTTAAAGGCCCAACTAGAATAACCCCCCTTCTGATGAACCCAAGTCAACTGATTAGGGACCTTAAATACATCTGCGAAATCCCTTTTGGTATACAGTAAAACATAATCATGGGAGTGATATCCCAACATATTCATAGTCTCCCCACCACTTTCAAGGGGAAGGGACTGGACAGGGTGTACATGACAGTGGCGGGAAGGTTTGAGCCATGTTAGACTCCTGCCCAACATGCCAGAGCACAAGGCTATTGCCATTCTGCCTGGCTGTGCTTTTCTTCCTCACCCTTTGGGACTGGACTGCTATTTCTTTGCCAAGATCACATTTAGCCAGCAGCACAACTGCTAAAAGGGGAAAGCCAGGCAAAGGCTTAGACATCCTCCCACTCCATACCTCTTCTGTCCAGCTCCTTTGAACAGGGAGACTTCCCTTCTGTGGCATGATCTTAACCAGGCTTTTCTAGGGCATGCTGCGTTCCTTGCCCTGCTGCCTCCCTGCGTGGAGTCCTCTTTTCCTAATTTATTTTCAGCCCTGAAGCTGAGCTCAGAGGCAGCATCTGGTTCTGCTTTTAAAACAAAGCTCTGGCTGAGTCGGGTAGAGACACAGAAGTCAAACACACACTTGTCCCCAAGGTCACCCAACCACAGCCCAACCTTCTTCTTCCCTCTTCCCAGCATCCTTTGTTGTTAACACACAACATCTATTCACCTGGGCCTAGGACAGAGTCCTGAGGTTACTGGGTCTGCAGCTTGGTCAGAACCACTGGGCTTTGGAGACCCTCCCAGGCTCTGAACCCACTTAGAAATACTACATTCACACCGGGAAAATGGAAACAGAGGAGATTGTGACTTGTAAGGTCCAAGCTCCATGCTTCAGCTTTCCTATCTAGCAAGTGACTGGCCTGCCTACAACTTCCTGGGCTCAATATTCAACATCCAGAAACACAAGAAACTGATGTGTCATAGTAGAAGCCAAACTATCCTAAAAAATCCTAACAGTGGTTGTGACTCATTCATGACTCCAGGGGGTGAGAAGGCAGCATTTGAGTTCCATCAGGGCAGTTGTTCTGACTTAACTGTTGTTACCATTTGGTTCAAGTCTTAGGAAGATTCAGGCTTCTGAGACATATGTCAGGTTATAGCTGAAGTCCAGACTCTGATGGCCATGACCAGAGGCATTTGTATTTTCTGGGGTGCTTTCACTTTCAGACAATCTGTTTTGTTGCACCATAATTTGTGCTTGTCAAATCAGTTCAATCTTAGTCTAAAAATATGGTCTCAGTGGCTATGTAGTAGATCAACTGGGAGTAGGAGTAGAGGAGAGGGAAGATGGAGGTAGACAGAGAAGACAGGTATACCTCCTGCTGAGACAAAAAGTATGTTCTTCCTCACACTAACCCTATAGCCATATTGCCTCACACTTCATGTGACTGAGAGAGCACATGAACCAGGACACTGCAGGCATCAATGGCTATAAGGGGAGCACTTTGATGAACCAATTATGGGGAGTAATTTGCCTGGCGAGCCATTTTCTCCTGAAAGAGTCTAGCCCAGAGGAAGACCTTAGTGTAGGATACAGGGCTGTGGCAAAATGATCTGTGCCTCCTAGAACTGGAGCACAGAGTCTGAGAATTCCAGAAAGGCAGAGGGGGTGGGGGGAGGCATGGAGGCATGTAAACAGGGACAGCAAGTACAGGTACCCAGGTCTTCAGTTCAGCTGGCAGCAGGCCAAGGAGCGGGGAGATACGCCAGCTCCCATCAGCCCTGTGTGAAGAGCCCGACTTTACGATGCTCCATTTGACAAGTGGAGTGCTTAAAACTATGCTGGCCCATATTAAACACTCAACAATGTCAATAATTTTAATAATAATAACTATTATTACCCATGAGGCATGCTTGCCACTGTAATTTTTCATTGGAGGGAAGGGCAATGCCACTTCCAATTTCTACTCTGAAGAAGTTTTTTCCTGCTTCTTCTGTATATATTTGGAAAAGAGAAGCTGATTTTAAAAAGTCAGAAGCTAAACTTGTGATTGGAGAGATCCCACCATGTGATGTTAACCTCAAAGAAGCCAGAGCCTGTGAGGCATGGGACTCATGGTATGCTGACTTCCATAGTTTTTGCTGCTGGTGAATGTTTCTTCTGTTGTTGTTTTTGTTCATAATTATGATCAAATGACCTTGTTATATAAAGTGTGGTTCCCTGAATATAAGCAACAGAAGGCTGAGCACACATAGTTTAATGCTATCATCAAATGTAGCTACAACCATGTTACTATGACACGTATTATTAATAGAGGATGCTACTAGTAGTTATATGTGCTACATGGTAATTGGTCATACAAGATAAGCAGTTTGCTTGAGTTACTACTGAGGGTGTTACTCTTACATAGTCAGCCTTTGAATCCCTACCCTTGCACTCCCTGTTAGACCTCCAGTGTCTAGGCCCTCCCTCAGTGGTGTTGTCTCTGATACCACATCCCTTCTTTGCTTAGTTATACACTAGGGCATGGAACTTCACTGCTGATATAGTTTGGATGTTGCCCCTTCCAAATCTCATGTTGAGCTGTGGTCCCCAGTATTGGAGGTGGGGCCTGGTGGGAGGTGATTTGGTCGTGGTAATGGATCCCTCATGAATGACTTAGTGCTGTCCTCATGGTCCTGAGTGAGTTCTCACTCTGTTAGTTCACACGAGAGCTGGTGTTTAAGAAAGTCTGGCACCTCCCTTCTCTCTGTTGCTTCCACTCTTGTCATGTGACACGCCTGCTCCCTTTCTCCTTCCTCCACGATTGTGAGCATCCTGAGGCCTATCAGAAGCCCAGCAGATGCCAGCGCCAGGCAGAGTTGTGAGCCAAATAAGTCTCTTTTCTTTGTAAATTACCTACCCTCAAGTATTCCTTTTTAGCAATGCAAAACAGACAAATATACCTGCCTATTCTAGGAAGGAAAACACAAGAATAGGAGAAGGATTGGAGAGTTTACATAACTTATGAGCTGTGGAAACAAATAGGTACTCCGCGATAGAAGCTTGTTTTGCACTCTCATAACAGCCAACCCGGGTGTTCCTCCTGAGGGACACAGTGGACAGCTTTCCTCCTTATGGCGGTGGAAAGTCTGCAGCTCATTCCTCCATCAATGGCTCGGCTGTCCCCTGGTCCTCAGAATCCTTGTATCCAGCTGGCAGATGGAGAAGAAGAGAAAAACTCCTCGGCCAGGGAGCGACACACACCACTTGGGCTTTTATCCCATCAGTGAGAACTAGCCATGGATGTCAAGAGCCTGGAAAATGTAGCCCATGGTGAGGCAGCTGCTCCTAGCCAACAACTGCGTACTATGCAAGAGGGTGCATGAGCTTTTGGTGGATAGTTAGCCATTTCTGCTGCCAGGTGTTTTTGCAGGACCTGTCCAGTGTAAGCAGTAGTGATTACTATCTAATATAAGCGATGAAGAATCTGAGGGATCAAATAATAGTACCAATGAGGGCCTAAGGTGGAGAATTTGTCTGAGTTCCGAGGAGCCCCAGAAGCATGTGTTCCTACATGAAGTGGAAGCCTGTTTCTCCCACAAGACAGTGCAACACAATAGTATACCAGCAGCTGCCCCAGGCATTGGGATCCAGGCTCAGAACCCCTGTGAAACACAAATGCCTATTTGATCGCCCTTTATGGCAAAACCTTGTTAAGTAGATATTGGTTTATCTGAGAGAATGCACAATTGGAAGCAATTGTTGTTCCCCAGCTAACTGGATACCCTGTCATGCTCCAGTAAAAATATCAGATTATTTGAACTAGTTAATTCAAAATCCATTCTTCCTGGTCCCTTGCCTTTCAAATTAATGACATTTGCTGTAATTGACGGTGAGAGAGGGGAGCCAGGGCGGGTGGAGGAGCACACCATCTCTGGGAGTTGGTGAATTTTGCTCCCACACCAAACCAACACTGCAGGGAAGCAGAGGGAGAAGAGAGGGCGGGCTGGTGCCAAGGATGCGTTCTGGAAAATTAGATTTTAAGTACTATTTTTCCCCTGAAGGACCCTTAAAAGAAACCAGAGAGAAAAGAAGAATTCCTAGACAGCTGTGCAATTAGCATCACAATTAAGAAATTCAGAAAAGGGTGAGCTTTTTCACCTCCAATGAACTATTTTCTGCTGGAGTCTCCCCTCTGAAACCTTTGACCTTAGTCAGGAATGGTGGCTCATGCCTGTAGTCCCAGTAACTTGGGAGGCTGGAGTGGGAGGATCTCTTGAGACCAGGAGTTCCAGTCCAGCCTAAGCAACATAGTAAGGAATTCCCCCACCCCACCTCTACAAAAATCAGATAAAATAAATAATAAATAAATAAAACCCTTGGTCTTCGCTTGGCACAGTGGCTCATGCCTGTAACCTCAGCACTGTGGGAGGCTGAGGCAGGAGGATTGCTTAAGGCCAGGAGTTCAAGTCCAGCCTGAGCACCATAGCAAGACCCCCATCTTTACAAAAGATTAAATAAATAAAATAAATAGTAAAGAAATAAATAAATAAACCTTGGTCTGGGTCAGCTTGACTTGAAGTCCGGGACCTATGAGAGACAGCAGGAGTGTTGCAGCTCTGCCATTTATCAGCCAGGTGAATGTGGCAAGTTACTTAACTGTCCGTGTTTCAGTTTCCTTATCTGTAAATATCAGATAGGACCTACCTCACATAAGGGCCTACCTCTCATAAGGAGGAAGAGTTTTCACCTTTGTAAAATGTCTAGAGTGGCATCTAGAAAACGGCAAGCCCGATGCAGATGTCTATAAGCAACAAGAGGCTGCTGGAAACTCCTGTGTCCCTTTGTAACAGCTGAGAGACTTTGAGCCCACATCTTTAAACTCTGAGCCTCAGTTTCTAGTTTGTAAAATGAGGATCATGTTATCTGAGATCATGAATGCGAATGTGTAGTGCCCAGTGCCTGGCACTGAATCTACAGTTAATAGATGCTAAGTGCTGCCTCAAGTTTCATGTCTGAAGTATTCCCAGATCTCAGCAAGACAGAAAACAAGAGACTTGAGTCAGCAGTGCCAGGGAAACGTCTGCATATGGCAGCCTGCATCGCCGAGAAGAGTGTGTGCCAGCCAGCACTTTACTACTTATTTCACAGAATAAGGAGCCGTGTGTGTGCTGAGCTCCCACCCAGGTTATTAGAAAGACATATGTAGCCCATCAACACAGATTGGCAGGATGGGGAAACAAGGAGAAGTTAGGGAATACCTGGTGAAAGGTATTTAGAAGAGTGAGATGGAGTTGGCTCCAATAGACCTCCGAAGCATGCATACTGGAGTATGAAAATAGAAAGAGATGCAGCTACCACTTTCTAGTATCTGTGCAAGTCAGACACTCAAAAAACAAGAGAGACGAGCTTCTCTATTTTAATAACAGGAAAGCGAACAAGAACATGAACTTCTCTGTGTAGGAAAACAATGCAAAGACTTCCTAACATCAATCCCAAAATGCCTTGAAGACAGGAGAATGTTAAACACCAGCCAGCAGGATGTTGAAAAAATCTCCCTAAGTTTAATCCAGTGTCTTTCTGAGGCTTGGTGACAGTTCACAGGGAAGTGGCACAATGCAATATTCAGGACTGTAGCAAGACTTCTGAACTTCTCTTCCTGAATAGGAGTCAAAGAGTCACAATTTGGGCGTGAGGATTAATGTGACTGACTAGGTGAAATGTCTGTGTGGATCCTAGGTTCCTGCAGACACAAACAGTCCCTCAGATGTAATCGTTGTCACTCTGCCTCAATATGTGAGTTCAGGTAACCAGTGTATAGTGGTCATGGACGTGTTTTGAGGGGGTAGCTACCGGGTAGACTGTTCCCAGTGCTCAGTAGTGAACTAGAGAGGCAGAAAACAAACATTTAGTAAGGTTTTGTGGATGCTTAGGACGCCCCATGTGGGGTACCATGGGAGTATTACAGAAAGGAAGTTCCAGAGGCCTCAACAAGGAGGTGATTGTCGAGGACCACCCTCATTCATGCCTTCAATAATATTTTGATTCCCCAAGAAATCTAAGCTCCTGGATAGCAGGGATTATCTTTAAGATCTTTGTGTCCTATGAACACTTCCATTTATTCAGCAAGCATTCAGTAACATTGTGCAGCCATTAAAAATACAAAACACAGAGCCTAAATATAAAAAATTGTGTATTTATTCTTACATGTCTAAAATTCAGTCATCTTCAAAGTACTCTCCATTGGATGCAATAGACCTATCAAGACGCTTTTTCCACTGCTCAAAATAGTTTCTGAACTTGTCAATTGTGATGCCTTTTAGTGCTTCTGCCATTTTTTATTTCACCTCTTCCACATTGGCAAAATGTTTCCCTCTGAGGACATTTTTTCATGGGGAAGCAAACAAACAAACAAAATCACTTGGGGCAAAATTGGGTGAATAGGGAGGGTAGGACATGGGGGTCATGCCATTTTTGGTTAAAAATTGCTGAACACTCAGCATGGTGCGGGCAAGTGTGTTGTCATGTTGGAAGAACTAGTCCCTGTTTGCCACAGCTCAGGACATTTCTTCCACAAACGTGATGCATCTTTCTCAAAACTTTCAGATAAAAATTTTTATTGGCCATTTGATCCAGAGGAACAAATTCTGAGTGTACTACAAGAAAGTCACCCTCTAAAAGATAATTCCATTTTTTTCTTGGGTCTCCCCTTGTACAGCTACAATGGGTTCTTTACCCTTGAACATCTGTGCTGCGAGGTGTTGTCACTCCCTGCTCTGGATTCCCAGAGCTCTTTGTGTTGACTAATTAGCCTGGACATGATCTATCTGTCTCTCTTTTGCACTGGACTATGACTTCTCAAGGGCAGGCAGGGAGGACAGCTCATCTCTTCACCCTTCCTGGCTAGTGTGAGTCACCGAACAGGCAATCTAGAAACAATCATTGCATAAATGAATGGGTGTGTGCAAGGGTAAGAATGAATGAATTTGTGCAGCCGTGCCTGCAGGAATGAATGCTAAAGGCATTGTGTTATGTGAGCTACTAGTGATCTTAGACACATGAAGCATGTGCTAGGAGCAGCATATCTGATGCATTTTCAACTCCTCTGAAATAGGAGGGATTTAGATGTGTTGTAGGGAAGGTGCTCCTGACACTGAACTGTTCTAGACACTGAGAACAATGTGCCTACCCTTTCTCCAATAGTCTGTTCTTTAGAAAGGGTCTTGAGATTTATTTGATATCCTTGAGGCATTTTCCAGACTCCTTTAGGATTCCTAGGTTTTAATGGCAAGAGGGAAGAATACATAGCATATCACTCCCAACGACAGAGAGCAAATGGATCCCCTGGGAGTGTTGGAGGAGCTGCTGGGATTGTTAGCATTCAGCACATGGCCAGATGTGTACACACAAAAGTGATAAACAGGCAGCCAGGAGCCAGTGTCAGGTACCCACTTGTACTACAGGTCTGCCCGGGCCCACCCTTGTTCAGCTGTGGTGACTGTCCTGAAAAAACAAGTCTTTCCCAGGCAGACAGGCTGTTTCCCTGACCAGAAAGCTCCCCCATGCATCATCCCCCAAAGCAAACACAAAATCAGTGCCTTTCCTCCTGGGCCGACCTCTCCTGACCACTCTCCTGCCGCAGAGTTGCAGCGTCACTGTTGGGCAAGGCCCAGAGCTGGAGCTGTGGACTGTGAATCAGCTCCGGCCCCGATTAACATTCAGACAGGGGCCCTGGTGATGAATATTTTAATATAATGTTTACTGTTTACCCACATGAATGGAAAGAACTTGCATCTGCTGGTGCCACCTGTGCCCACGGAATTGCAGGCCAAACAGCCACATCCTCAGAGAGCCCAGCTGTGTGGAGTAGAGAGGGGACAGGAAGGGGGAGAAAAGGAAGGGAGAGAGCCATGGTGACAGGCTGGCAATAGGGGCCAGGGGGAGGGAGGCACCGACCAGAGAGATGGGAAAGGGATTCAGGACAAAGTCAGAAGGCAGGAGAAAGACACGGGAAGAGTGGATGAGAACAGAAACACTGAGACTGGGAGCACGAGTGTCCAGGAAGAGAGGCCGTAGGACCCCTCAGCTGAGAGCGGTTCTCACAGAAGCTTGCATCATGACAAAGGGAGAGAACAGTGTGTCTGACTCAACCACACAGAGCATGCCTCAAAGGAGCAGGTGCCGTGTTCAAGTCAGGGCAGCTATTTGTGGCTACGCTTCTGTATGAACTCTCTGGAAGATGGTGGATGCCTTGCCTCAGTGCCCAGGGCTGGCTCTGGGGTTCTCACACCAAACCACAGGTCTCCAGTAGGGAAGGGGGTGGGCCTCTCCAGGAAACCAGCTGGAAACTGGGGACAGAAAGGGACATTCAGTTCATCACACCCTCACTTCTTCTGGGCACCTCCCTGTTCTAATAGTCAGTAGCCGACCCAGGAAAGTCTCTCCCAGATGGTGAACATTTCTTCTAAATTTGTTTTTTTCTGATTAACTCTGTCACCTTTCTGGTCCCCTCACTTTTCTACCTTTCTTGGGGCTATCCCTTAGATTAGACTTGGATTTCTGACAGAATGTGTTTTTTGTGCACATTTGATTTCTACCTTCCCTTTTCCTGTTTGTATTTCTAGGCTTCATGGGGCCCCTGAGGGAGGCAACTATGGTGTGTGCATAAAAGACACCTGCCTTCGGACGGGTACAGCAGAGAATAAAGTGTCATTAAGGCAAATGTGCCAAGTCTGCACTCTCTCCCTTGGCTCTGTGGATGCCTGCTCAATCTTGTTCCTCCTCAAGTCCATGTCCATTCCTGCCCCCAACAGGCAACCGCCACCTGGAATTAACAAGTGGCCTAACAATATTAATTGTACTTCTGGAGGCCCATATGGAGGAACAGATTTTGTTTTTAACTTTTTATTCTAGAAAATTTCAAAAATATATAAAAATAGAGAGAGTTGCCAATGATCCTCATGTACCAATCACTCAGCTATAAAAACATCAACCCTGCATCTCTCTGGTTTCATCCATAACCCCCACTTCCCACACACTCCCATGTAGGATTGTTTTTGAAGCAATTCTAGCTTATCATGTCATTTCACCCTAAATATCCATGGTTGTAGTTTTGACTAGAGCACTAACCCCACAAACTCTCTCAGGAAACAACTCAGGCCTTGGCACACACCCACCTTCAACGATGGGAACTCTGTGACCCCTTGTTTCTTAGTGTGTCTCATCATCTTGCCCAAACTACCCTTCTTGGGAAAACCCATTGTTAGAAATGAATCAGTGCCCCAGCTCATAGACAGCTTCGTCTCAGGCCTTGGGCAATCTCTCATCTTCATTCCCAGAAGAAATCGCTGGGTAAGCAAGTCAGCCTATCAGAAAACACACCTGTGTGCCAGATGTGCACAGCTGTATGTGAGCAACTGCCGATCCATCTGCAGAACTACCTAAACATGCAATCTGATCATCAAATGACTCTTGTAAATGATAGTAACACATGCAATATTCAAAAGTAACAGACAAAACAAACTTAGGTTTTCTCCAGAGGGGGAAAACAAACAAACAATAAATGTTCATTTTCCCCCCAAATTTGATGAAATCTGTGTGTTCATTGAGCAGGAAAATGAATTATTGATGAGAACAGTTACTAGGAGCCTGTATTGGGACCCTCATCTGAATGTCATTGGTGACCTTTGACCCGCAATGAGCAGCCTTTCTTTATGAGACTTTTAAATAATTTATGGAACCAACTATGAACTAGTTTATAGTTTAAAAGTCTGGGCCTGGAAGCTTAGACATAATTACCTAGGTTCATGTGCTATGGTAGAAACTACATTATTTAAACTCAGAAGGTCTAGATGCTTCCAATGACCTGTGTAATCCTGAGACAATGACTTTACTGCTCTGAGGTTCTGTTTTCTCATCTGTGAAACTGAGTTAATCATCATAGTTCCTTCTCACTGGGAAGGAGGTAAAGACTGTGAAAAAAAAAGAAACAAATTAATGTTTGAAGTTATTATGTTTATAAGAAAGCCCTATATCGTGAATTGAAAATGTATAGGTCTTTTGGTTGAAGCTGGAAAAAAGTGTTGTGTGTGTAAGTATATGTGTGTGTGTGTATGTGTATAACATTTCAGCTTTTTAAAAAACAAGTGATAATAGATATAAAACTCTTAAAAACGATCAGACTCTGAATGGAAAATGTTATTAAAAACCAAGCATGGTTAGGGTACTCAGTCCACTTTCACCATTCCCTCATCGATGTTCATAACGTCAACTAGTCAACGAGTTCCTCCCGTAAGGCTCAGAGCAGTCAGTTCTCCCAGATCTCTGTGGTCTCTCACACGATAGAGACTGAAGCCACGTGGTCCCCGCTGGAAGCTGTCTTCTCCAGTCCAGTCAGCCTTTCCTAAGGAAATTCTCACATGCAGTCCAGCTTGGCTAGGCAGCCATGAGTTACATGGTGTTTGGAACAGCTAAATTCTTTTCACAGACCCTCAAGGTGATTGTAGAAGCCTCTAGCTTTTCTCCAGCAAAGATTCAGTGATGATCCTATCTACCTCCCTCTGTGGAATGGAATAGTTGTCCCCTGCATGGGACAGCACAGTACCTGGCGACCACCTGAGTTTTTCGCTCAGAAGTGAACCTACCTTTTATGAACAAAGTAGAAAACTAGAATTTAAGAGATTTGGAGTTCTATCCTTGGTTCGTCCCCAGGTGGTCTGGGACTTTTAAACTTTGGGAGGTGGTTCCACTGGCCCACATGTTCAGTGGAGATAATCATATTATCTTCAACCACCCTTAAAACATTGACAGGACTTCTGAAACATTGCAAGCTGCCAACAAGGTCCTCAGTGAACTGAAGCTCTAGGGCTGCAGCACATTCACTGCTACCTGCCCCGCGGTAGACTTTACATTCACTTGCAGGTTCCAATCCTATGAACTGAACATGCCTTTGTCTTCAGGGTTTCTACTCCTTTACTCCAAGCTCTACATCCTTTTGGGCCTTGTTTCAAGGTGCAGACACCCTTCCTCCCTCACCTATCCCACCACCCTTGCCCCATCTACCCTTCTAGGCCAGGCAAAACATGTTCCCTTCCATTTCCTGACCCTCACCTGATACGCCAGCTTTTCCCAGTGGCAAGGGGATCCTGGGACTTCCGTCTCTTTCCATTCCTTTAGTGACATGTGCACAAGCCCATACTGGAACTTTGGTGGCAGCTGGGGATCAATAATCAGTGCCCTAACCAAAGTGACTTTCTTGGAGAGAGATGGCGGGGAAGCATTGGAAGCTGGGCCCAATAGCGGTCTGCCCAACTTATCACCGAAGATTGTGCAGGGCCTCTGAGGACCCCCTGCCCAGCTCCCTCTAAGTCAATTTCTCAGCCCAGCAGAGAAAGCGGGCAGGGCTGTATTGAATCTATTCCCCTTCACTGCCCCTCACTGCATTCCCAAATCACATCTGGCTCCCAGCCTCTCTTCCAGCCAATGCTTAATCCTCAGTGGCGATCCTTTTAAGAAATTTAATTTCATCCTCCACTCTTCCCTTCCCACCTAACTTTGCCCGTAAAAAACAGTCCTGGGAATTTCCAAATTCTGACATCATATAAAAACTTCTTTGTTCTGCAAAGTACTCATTTTCAATGCCTAATCCATCTCCCAGCACTGTTCCCAGCGATGCACTGCGTGTTCCCAGGGTTTATAGATCTCTCATTTGCTGGCTGCTTCTTACAACAGCTTGGAAGTTCAGCCTTTTAAAAATCAATCTGATGCTCTGCTTTCTTGATGCCACCTCCCAGTTTGCACAGAATGGCAGTCTGTGCACTGAAGCTTCCTCAAGATATTATTAGCTCTTATTTTTGGAACCACCCTCAGGCCTGCCAGAAAACAACTTGATGCCCTCCCCCGGGGCCCACACGGGCACAGTGGCAGCCATCCACAGAGTTTCCTGCCTATGCCCTCTGCCCTGGGGTGGTGAGCTCAGAATCCCAGTTGCCAACAGAGAGCCATAACTTCTGTGATCCTACAAGTGAGCAGGAGAAACAATATTAATAGTAATAACTGAAGTAACAATTCAAACTGGTATTAAAAACGAGAAGCACTATTTCTTTTGGGGAGGTGCAGAGCTTACTGTATACTAGGTACAGTGCCAAGTACTTTACCTGGGAAATAATTCCCACAAAATCTTTGGTGGAAGGTACTATCATTCTCCCCATTTTTCAGGTAAAGTTGAGGTAGAGGAGAGTGAGCAACTTGCTCAAGTTCACACAACCAGGAGTCGTGGAGTTTTGAGTGTCTGACTCCAAAATCTGTGAATGTATCCACTCCATGATGCTGCATGAAGCAAAAGGAAGTCTTTATCAGAAACATCCTGTGCGTCTGATAGAACCCAAGAACAGGATTTGGACTTCTGCAGCACCTGGAGCTGGAGGACCTGACTGGCCAAGGGAGCTATGGTAGTCCTACAGGTTGGGCTGAAGGAAGGAGAGAGCTGTCCCCAGAAGGAAGAAGGTAGGCAGTGTCCCCCCAAAGAAGCACACTGGGGAGAGCATCAGATGCATATGCCTTAGCATGACCTTGAATAGGTTAAGTCACCTTGCTAAACCTGGGTTCCTCAGCAGCATGATAGTGATATGTTCCTCATGAGCTGTGGTGAGAGAAAATAAGAAGTTGCATGTAAAAGGCTTATCATGGGGCCTGACACATGGTAAATACCCCATCAATGACAGTTATTACTATTATGAAATCTAAGCCATTGCAAGCTCACAAATAAATATGATTATACTAACTCCCTTAACACACAGGCTTCCCAAAGCCAGTCCATTTTCCATCTTGGAGAAGTGTGGAGAGAGCTGGGATGTCCCCAGAAGAACCTGTCCTGAGATGGTGAAGAATCGAGCTTGTGGGATGGGAAGAGCTGGGAGTGAATATCTTTGCATTTGCCTTTTCTGCATTCACTCATTCCATGTAGTCAATGGCGGACCAGGTATTGAAAGCCCTGAACCTGGATGCGAGCACTCCCCTTTCAGGCTGTGCTCTCCCCAAGCCTTCTTCCTTGCCAATGTCCTGTTTTGTTCTGGGCCTACTGCTCAGCCTCTGAACTAGAAATGGTCAGGGAGATCTGGGAGCTCATGACTATCAAGGAGACCATGGATTCCTCGCTGCTTGTATCTTTGTCCTGAAAGCTGTTTACGGTTAGGGAGAAACTGCCAGTGCTGTCAAGACCTCTCATGGCTGCTCCCCTCAATCCCTCAGACTCAGTGAACCCACCATTCGAGATGATTTTTTCAGTTGACAGGCTGGAGCTGAAGGAGGAAGTCAGACACTCAGAGCCCTAAATGCCAAATGCATCTGTCTAATTTATTCAGACAAGTTTTCATCTGGGTATTTTCTATACTATCAAACTCTGTATCCTTCAGTGAAGACATTTGTCTTAGCTGAATAAAATCTCTTAATGGTTTAATAAAAAGCACTTAACTCAGTTTTCCTAGGTTTATGAGTGCCTGGAGGTCCTTTAGGAGAGCAAACATCTTTGCTGGGATCATTGAGGGAAACATAATTATTTTTCTGCCTTCTGATATATTATTTTCTGGAAGGAACAGTTCCAGATGCTCATCATATGCTCACAGCCTCTCTGAAGCTCCATCAAAGAACAGGTTATTCTCAGCGATGAACTAAGTGGTGTCCCTCCTTCTTCCACTGCTGGCTGCCTGACCTGCCGCTCTCTTCAAAGGCATCTCTACATCTTTATTCCTTTCTTTGCTGAAATAGCATCAGTGTCATTATCATCACCAATTTGTTCTGTTCAGAATAAATAGAGAAAAGAGTCTGGAGGTCAGTTAGAACCAAATGCCATGAGCAAAAAGCCAAGCAGGAAATTAGGTTAGTAGAAATTTCATGAGAGCAAAACAATTGAAGAAGGGAAAGTGGGCTAAAAGGAAAGACACAGGGAAGACTAAAAGAGAGGGAGAAAGAGTGAGAGAGAGAGAGAATGAAACAGCAGAGCCAGAAAGCAAGAGATACCAACAAGGGGAAGGTGGACTGTGAAAGGAAAGAGGGTGGACAGGCCAGGGAAGAAAATGTACCAAATAGAGCCAAGACAATGTAAGGAGCTGGAACACAACACATGAGCAAGAGATGCACCTTAAGAATTCTAGTAAAAGATAGGAAAGAGCAGGAGTGCAGGGGAAGAGGAGGGAGAGGGAAGAAAGACGAGTGGGAAGGGGAGAGGAAGAGTCATGCACTGAGGGATTGCAGATGGTTGGATTGGAGAGTTTCCTCATTGGAAGTGCACCTAGAGATGACTTTCATATTATTGATAAGTGAATAAACATGTGCAGAGGTCAGGTGACCTTTCCTTCTGACTATTCATTCCTACAACTGGACGACTGTTTGTTGAGTTGCACTGTGCTTCTTTGTGTGATGCACTATGCTGGTCACCAGGGAAGCAGTGTTGAATAAGGCCAGCAAGGGCCTTGCCCTCAAAGAGCTCACAGTCCAGTAGGGGTGCATCCATAGGTAAACAAGCAAGTCCAGCACCATGGTGTGAAGGTGGGGCCATGAAACCTGCCCATGACCTGCATCCACAGTGAGAAGCACAGGTGAGAGTGCACCTGGCAGGAAAGAGTGGACCTGGCTGGTGAGAGTGGCCCTGGCAGGCAAGAACATACCAGGCAGGTGAGAATGCACCTTGCAGGTGAGAATACACCTGGAAAGGAAGGCTGGACCTGGTAGGTGAGAGTGGACCTGGCAAGTGAGAGCATACCAGGCAGGTGTGAGTACACCTGGCAGGTGAGATTGTACTTGGCAGGTGCGAGTGTGCCATGCAGGTGAAAGTGTACCATGCAGGTGCAAGTATACAATGTGTACCATGCAGGTGAGAGTGTAAAATGCAGGTGCAAGTGTACCATGTGTACCATGCAGGTGAGAGTGTATCATGCAGGTAAGAGTGCACCTGATAAGTGAGAGTCTACCATGCAGGTGAGAGTGTAAAATGCGGGTGCAAGTGTACCATGTGTACCATGCAGGTGAGAGTGTACCATGCAGGTGAGAGTGCACCTGGCAGGTGAAAGTATACCATGCAGGTAAGAATGCACCTGGTAGGTAAGAGTACACCTGGGAATTGAGCATGTACCATAAAGCCACATACAGCTGCAAGTAGGGTTGCATCCATATGTGAACAAACAAGTCTCAGAAATGCCCAGCAACAGAGTCTGGACTGCAAACCTAATCTCTTGATTCCCAGCCCCCACCGTCTGACTGCCTTGAGGTTGGGTTTTGTCCCCTTCAAACTCCAGCATCCTTACATCCCATATCCAACCTGGTTACAAGGATCAAGTGCAACAGCAACCCCTTTCCCAGCTGTCAAAGACTCCTCCCATTGCTCTCTCTTCTGGAGCCAATGCAAGTTTCTGGCACCTATGTCTTTCTTTCTGGCCTGTGTTTACATCTCCCATTTTCTTACCCACTCTTCCTTCTGCCTGGGAATGCTTCTGCCCGCATGCTGAATGCTTGCAGGTCATGAAGGGCCTCCATTCTTTTACAGGTGGGCTCTTGCTGGGCCATGTTTCCTGTCCCCACCCATCTGCTCTCACAGTGCCCTTGGCCAGCACTTTGAACTCACCCAAGCCTCAGCGCAGGTTCCACGTCTTCTCCTTCTCCTAAAAGGCTCTCTCCCACTAACTTCTCCCTGTGTCCCACATGGACCAGGCATCCCTTCCCCTAGGCCCCTGCTGCATGTCTCATAGCAATTACTTGATGTTTTAACCATCTCTTGACCAGCCCTCCTCCCCCAGAAAAGGCAAGGCTTTGGAAGGTAGGGACTATAGTATGCTCATTCATCTGCTCACCACAGCCCCTGGCGTGGCTCCTTACTCACACACAGGGCTTTATAATTGCCTAGGGAGCTGACTTGAAATGAGTCCCCAGTAAGTTGAGTTGTAGGCAATCCCTGATTCAGTTTGGAGAACTGGTCAACCTTTCCTCCCATTGAGACAAGACAAATGTTGATCTACAAAAGAGAGCAGCCGGCTTCCCCAGGAGAGTCCATCAGGTGAGGTTTCCATTGGATGATGTCTTGGTTCCACCCCTGGATGTGTTAGTGCATGGACACAGCCTAGGCAGGATTTTCTTTCCCATTTCCTTTCTTTCTTTCTTTCTTTCTTCCTTCCTTCCTTTCTTCCTTCCTTCTTTCCTTCCTTCCTTGGTCTCACTCTGTCACCCAGACTGGAGTGCAGTGGCATGATTATAGCTCACTGGAGGCTCAAACTCCTGGGCTCAAGCAATCCTCCCACCTCAGCATTCTGAGTAGCTGCAGGTACTCACCAACACCCAGATAATTTTTTTATTTTTTATTTTTTGTAGAGACAAGGTCTCGCTATGTTGCCCCAGTCAGTCTTGAACTCATAGGCTCAAACAGTCCTCCCGCCTCAGCCTCCCAAAGTTCTGGGACTATGGGCATGAACCGCTGTATCCACCCTTGAATTTCAGCTCTCTTGTTACAAACCCCACATTATATAGAACTTTAGGGAAGTTTTGGTGAGTTTGGCTCCTACAACTAAACATGAAGAGAATAGAGGGGTCTTAACTCCTTCCTTTATTGCATTGTTTCTAGCCAGTGAATTCATGACCATGTTCAACTAATATCTGTAAAGCACCAGGCTAGATGCTCACCTTGGTAGTGTGTCTTCTCAGTATCCATTTATTTTCATACACCCGGGATACAAAATATTGCTGTTCTTTGCTGAGTAAACTTTAATCAGCATGTTCTTTATTGGCCTATGGCAACCCCATAAGCTTATGGTTCACAGCTCATGCGATTCATTTTATCTTTTTAAATTTAATAAGATACAAGTTGGATGGTCATTAAGGGTCTCCTGTTGTGTGTGCAAGGCTGAAAACAAACATGGATAAAATTAATTCTGGTTCATTATGTTCAGCAAGAAAAATTCTGTCCCTTTCAGTCTCATCATAAGGCCACAGAGGTAAAGTCTGGGGAGAGGGCTCTCTACCTTCTCCACCCTCCTGTATCTGTGTGGCATAAATAACATGATGGTTAAATAGCAGGTGTGGTTAATTGAGCCATCTTGGAGGCTGATTTGGATCATCACAGTACAGCCTGGTGGATTTTCATTTGCTCATTTAACAAATATTCTTTGAGGCCTCTGAACACATTCTTGTGCCAAGTACTAGCATCTACAGATGGAAGAAAACTCTCTGTCCTTGAGGAACTCACAGCTTACATACCTAGAACATGACAGTAGACACAGCTCTCAGTGTTGATATCTAATGTGACAACACTTGTGCTGGAATATGGGTAGTGAGGCAGAATACATGAGGAGGGCTTCATGGAGGCCACAACCCCTAGACACTGTTCAATTGGCTATGGTACAGAGGAATGTCAACCAGAACAGATATAGCCCCCAACTCTCAGCAGAAGGCACAAGATGGTTCTTTCTGGGCAGAAAAGTAGGGTCGTTTCTAGAGAAAAGTTCTGTGTCCATCTAGATTCCCAGATTCTTATCCAGGATGACAGAGTAAGGTTTGAACTGGGGGATTATTTAGAATTCTATTTTCTATTTGTGCTCCAATCAGAAAGATGCACCAAAAAGCAAAACCCAGCATTCAGTCCATGATCAATCCTCCCACCAAACCACCCACCACTCTCTTTTTTAAGCTACTCACAAGTATACAGTCTGATCTGGTTTTTGTTCTTATGATCCTACTGTGTCACAACTTGCAGTGTTGTGGATGCCTCAACATGTTGATCACTCTCTGACTGGGGTGGTATCTTGCCTCCTTTCTAGGCAGCAGATAGAGCAATCTTTTGTCTGTACCTGGAAAGCCCTCTGACACGGGTCTTAGAGAGGAAATGGAACACACCAATACGTGTCTCAGAATCTTGAGCCCAGAATCAGCCTTTGGGATGACTGAGAATTTTCCCCGCCCCAGGCTCTCTCTTCAATTAGTGCCCACACAGGTGTTGGAAAATGTTAACAGCAGCCTCTACTGACCAGACATAGTATTACCACATACTCAAATCGTGTTAGATATTTTTATGTTCATTCATTCTTTTTTTCACTCATTCACTGAGTCAGCAAACATTTATTGAACATTTACTGTATGAAAGGTTGATAAGATAATGTGATTCAAAGGGTGCCAGATTAATGAATGTTCCACTCTCCTTTCCCCAATCCCACATTTTTTTCTTTCACTGGTCTTGACAAAGGCTGAAATTTGCAAATTTCTCTCTCCTTGGTATTAAAGCATAGTAGTCCACTGTGACAAGGCAGAGGGTTTTCTGTTTAAGGTAATAGATTACACCTTGGTAGTTATTAGCACTTTGGCAGAAATTAGTTTATTCTATCAGAAAGAAGCATTCTTACAGTAAACAAGTAAAGAACTATGTATGTTTAAACTAATAAGAGGATAAGTGATCTAGAATATGCCCTGAGCATGGAGTAGGGCAATGAGACTCAAAGAACTAGAAGACAGTTCCTTCTTCTACTTGGCTAGTGCTGCCAACTGACCTTGGTCCTTCTGAGGAACACAAATACAGCAGTTAATTCTTAGTATTGATCTAGCATCTCACCAGAATCCTATTCCTGGAGATTTTAGGCAGATCTGTGAATGGTTATGCGTCTTCCAAAATCAGCATGCTTTGTTAGCTTGGTGCGGAAGTACCTGGAAAATGCAGCAACTGGGAGGGTTTTCAAAGAAACCCACCAACCACAGAACATATCAGAGGGGTGCCATAAGATCCTCAGAAATCCACATCTCAGATGCTGGGTTCAGTGTCTCTGTGAGTCAGGAACCAGCACATAGACAAGCAACACTGTTAATTTAGCTCAGTCTTGAGGGCAGTGTGGGGGGCTGATCTGAATACCAGACCAGAACTCTGGCTGCCAAGTTCAACCAGGAGACCTCTGTGCAAAGGGAGCTGATGGACTCATGGAAAACTTCAAGAGTGTAGGGACTGATTTTGAGGTGTTCAGTCAACTGGATGAAAGCTCCAGGGAATACTGCTCCACCCACCTGGAGAGTCCTGCATGGGCAGCCTACTCATCCTAAGATAGAAAGGATTGGAAAAAGTCAGGCTCCACCTGGGACTACTGCCTTGCTGGTGCGGGAAACTCATCGGAGTGCCCCTGAGAGGGAACTTCTGGATGCATTCCATCCCAGTGCTGGGAAAACAGTTGCCCAAATTCCTCAAGGAAACCACAGTAACAGAGTAGGAAGTGTCCTTCCTATCTCAAAGAGGGACAGTTGGGTGGCTGTTTGTGGAGCAAGAAAGTCAAACTGGGGGAAGCTCTCACCAGAGACTAAGAACAAGTTGGCCAGTGTTTGCATCCAGCTCTGCCTCGTATGTAATCTTGAGCAAGTTTTTGAACTCTTTGGAACCTTAATTTTTTTCATCTATTAAATGGGAATAATAGTGTCAAGCTTCTATTGTGAAGATGAAATGAGGGAATATATGTATGGGCCTTGGCAAAGGTAAATGCTTAAAGAACACAGGCTAATCCAACCCAGATGCCCCAGGATTGACTAGCCTGTGACCATAGTGTAAAGCTTTATTTCCTTTTAATGTTTGTGTTTGTGTGGTGTGAGCCCCACTGACCTATTTGCCAATGGTCATAAATAGAATTTAACAGGTTGAGCACAATTCTTAGGGAAATAAGAGCAGATCCCACCACGGGGAGGCAGCCACTTTACCTTCTTATAGCAACAAGATCCCCTGATGTCCTTTGCCACAGTGGGGGAAATTTTTTTTTTCTTTAGCGACAGGATCTTGCTTTGTTGCCCAGGCTGGAGTACAGTAGCATGATCATAGCTTACTGCAGCCACCAACTCCTGGGCTCAAGCAATTCTCCCACCTTAGCCTCCTGAGTAGCTAAAACTACAGATGTGGGCCACCACGCCTAGTTAATTATTATGTTTATTTTTTATAGAGATAGGGTCTCACATGTTACCTAAAGTGGTCTCAAACTCCTGGGCTCAAGCGATCCTCCCTCCTCAGCTTCCCAAAGTGCTGGGATTACAAGCGTGAGCCACCATGCCCTGCATGATAGGAAACTTTGAGCCAGGTTCCGATCTCTTTCCATCCTCTTGTACACCATCCACCCTGATGGCTGTTTGAAGGAAAGGGCAGATAGCGGATTTTTTTTAATGGAGGGAAGATAAGTGTCCCCAGAGGACGCTGGACTGAATTGAATTCATTCACAGACATGAAGACGAGCCCCAGGTTGTGGTCTGCCCTGGCTCTTGAACCACACCTCACAGGCATAATCACACAGAGAAACAGAAGTGCGGAGAACTGAGGCGATTTTGTCTGAGGTCAGTGTCTGAGCTGGACCCTGTTTCTGCTCTGCTGCACTCTGCTCTCTTTCTCCATCTATCTGCCTACGTACGTCCTGCCTACTCTGCTCCCCTCCCTCCTCTTCTCCTCCTCTCATACTAACGCTGTTCCACATCGACAATGTATGCAACATATTGGAAGTTAGGGCAAGTTTTCTCACCTGAAAACTGTGAAACTGTGTATAGAAATTAGGCTAGGAGTTTCTAATTATCCACTCAAAAAAGAAACAGCAAAGAAGAATCCACGCGAGCCATTACACATAACCCCAAAGGGTTTATTTTTAGTCTGAGAGTAAAATAGTTGTCCTTCCACTTGTGGCATATTTAATCTCTCCATTCTGCTGTGCTCCAATGAATTTGCATTCTCTGAGCACCCTGCGAGTGACAGTGTAGGCATCGAGCCACCCAGAAGCACTCCAAGCGGCGAGGAAGCCAACTGGAGATTAAACACTTGCTCTGCAAAGATCCACATTTCCAGGGCCTCCCCACCACCGAGCATGATCAATCAGAGGCTGAAGGGCTTTGCAGAGGGGAGCAAAACACTCTACTCAGAGATAGAGTGGACAAGGAACTTCCAAAGGCTTCTCCAAAGCCCGTGTTTGTGTAAGAACAGACTGAGTGTGTGCCTCAGTTAGAACATCCTGCTCCTAATTTTCTCCCAATACATCCCTGTCATTCTTCAGAGCCTCTGCATGAGCCTTGACTGGCCTGCCCTGATTCCCAAGCCAGCAGCTGCTCTCTGGATCTTGTATCTGTATGATTTCCATCATGCTGGGCTTGTCCATACATCAGACGGTGCATCCCACAGGGTCCTGTACATTGGCAAAGCCCTAAGAATGTCCAGCACTTTATAAACAATGCAAACAGACAAGAATTGGCTCCTGCCGCAGATAAGCAGTCGACACTAAAACCCACATGTAGATAGCATCGCAATGAGAGGCAAGAGCACAATTCTCCACGTGGGGTTCTAAGAAGCAAGCTCTTCAAAAAGACAAATGTTACAACCCAGAAAATTTCATCAGTAAAAAATATTCTAAGCAGGTTTCTCCGAGGATGTGTGGCACATATGAAATCGGCACAGCTCCTCTTACGTGGGAACTAGAAAAGAAATGTTATTAGTGGGAATGACATATGTGAGCTTCACTGTGAATAAATATCCTATGTTTCCATATATTTTATGCATAATAATAACACCTCAAATCTATACGGTGCTTTTCTTCCCTGGAACGAAAAATGATCCACAGTTATTATTATCTCATTTATCCCTGAAGATGTTTTCCCTTGTATTTTGCTGACGTTTCACCAAAACACAAGACTGTTTAGGAGGCATCGTTGGGCTCCTCTTTCCACTGCAGTCCTTCCTGCCTTTATGCCCTGATGCCTTACTACCCTTATGCCCTCCTTAACGTGTAGCTAGAGGAAGGAACCATAATTCTATCATAGATTCCTGCAACGGATTCATAGGCCTGGATTACAAGATGCCTCCCTGGTTATGGGTCCCTAAAGACCAATAGTTGTGAGTTTGCTGCCCTCACCCTCATTCAGAGCTTCCAGAGTTCAAATCCCAAAGGATCACCATTTAGGCTTCCAGGAACTCGTCAGGTAATATGTCTCTATTACTTTACAGACCAGGAGTTGCATACTAAGCTGTTACTTGTTCATGCTTTTGCACAAATCAGTTAGCAGATTAATGACACTTTCCAGCAAGCCTGGAAGAGATTGCAGGTTGTTTGATTGGGAGATGTGGCTTCGGGAGGATGGAGAGGAAGTGAGGAATGTGAATTGTTTCAGACAGCCCCAAAGAAGAGAGGTCCAGAGGACACCATTCCCAGGCAGACTTTGGGAGGTCTCTAAGCAGCAAGAGGACACACGACAGTGGATCAGGTGGGTGCTCAGGTGCTCAGAGGAGCAAGATGTCAAGATGGGGAGGTGGACTGAGAAATGCTGGAATCACCTATAAGGCAGTTCCTCCCAAAAGCAAAATGGAAATGTGATGTGTTCTGAGTCAGGAAAGCACATTTGCCATACATTATCTACTTAGCCCTCTGGGCAATCTTGTAAGTTAGACTCCAGTCGGCTCACTATATAGATGAGTATACTGATGCTCAGAGAGACTCACATCACCCTGTCCCACAATCACAACACACACTGGGCTGCTTCTAGGCTCTGGGAGACAGTTATTTTGGTCACCAAGGACTCTCACCTTTGTCCCCAATGGCCAAAAATGGAATTGAGTGAAAAACAAGACGGTAGGGTCCCAGGCATAGGGTGTTGATGAATTTATGACCCTTGGGCTGCAACCAACACCAGAGTCCCTTGCTTCTTCCACAGGGCTACAGTTATTCTTTCTGCCTGGCTGTCTTTCACAGAGGTCCTCACACTGTGACATTAATATCCCCTTACTCTGCAGAGATCACTTGTGATTCAAAATCTTTTTTTACTATAGGACTATTGACATTTGGAGGGGCAGCCAGCTACTCTAAAAGAAATGCCAGCTTTAGTCCTTAGATGATTTCAAATTTCTCATAATTTCTTGGATTCTCCTTCTTATGTTTATGTATCGACAATAAGTAAGTTGGGTAGGAACAGATTTTCTTTCCTCATTCGGGATTAAGAACAGGAACATGTTGGGGCTCTGAATTATCTTGAAAAGTCATTAGGGAGATCTTCCTGAAGGAGGCAATCTGGATTTTGAAAGATGAACACAAATTCACCAGTTTAATAAAAGAAGAAGAGGACTTGAGGGAATAGAATACACACAGGAAATTGCATGTGCAGAGGCACAGTGGCATCACCACTGTACTGCACATTCCCCAAACCGTAAGCATTTTGCATTTGTGCAGCAGAAACTTTGAGCAATAGGAAGGAATAGGAAATGAAGCCAGAGAAATCACTGAGGGGCAGATTATCAGGACCTTTGGGGGCAATTAGCTTGAGGTCACACCTCTTATCCCAGAAAGCCAGCATATCCACAATGCTTAGCATGTTGCTTCTTGAACTACCTTAGCCAGCTTGTCCCCACCACCATACCTTCTCCCCCGCCCTGGGATGGTGGAGGCCACAGGCAGAGTGGAGTCCTGGTCCTTGGAGAAGTGTTGAAGAACAGCTGGGGAGAGGGTGCTCAGGTGAGGAGGTCAGAGGGAGGATACTGGGAAGAGTCTAGGCAAGTCAATGAGCACCTAAAGGAAAGCAGTGTGGGAAACGGGGAAGGAAGGAGTCCAGGGACATGAAGGTGGCAGCAACACATGGTGACCTGAATAACAAAGAGCCACCGGACACCCGAGGTGCCTCAGGGATTGCACACACAGCTGTCTCCATGGGCTTCCTCACCTAGAGCACTTAGCAAACATGGCTAGCAGAGAACACACTCTCCATGGGCAGGGCATTCACCAATTCACCAATTTCATCCTCACGAGGGCCATGAGATAGGAACTACCATTACACCCACTTTACAGAGGAAAACCTTGATCGTGGGGAGGTCATGTGGCCAGGAGGTGGTGCCAGCTGGGCTCCAGTGTCTGCTCTTCTGACAACCTTGCTAGGCAGTCTCTCAGCCTGCTCAAAAACATGAACAGAGACCAACCGAGCACTCCCGCCCCTGCCTGAGCAAACGCCTTACCATGCTCATAAGCACCATTTCCACCAAGCTCTTTCTTGTCAGTGGCAGCATTTTAGGTATTTGAAGATGAGTTCACACTTCTGCCACTACTTCTATCCTCTCCTGTCCTCTATTTTCCAGAAGCTTCTAGATATCCCCATTGACCTCGCCTCAGGGCATACATGGGTGAGGGTGCCCTCACATGCCCTGGGATCACCTCATCCTCCCAGAAAACACACTCAGAGCCCACTGCTGTCGACTCAAGCTTTGCATCTGTGCCATGTGCTCAGGCTGCTATGACAAAGTCCCATAGACAAGAGAAGTTAAATAACAGATGTTATTTCCCCACAATTCTGAAGGCTGGAAGTCCAAGATCAAGGTGCCAGCAGGATGAGTTTTTTCTGAGACCTCCTCCTTGGCTTGCTGATGGCCACTGTCTTGCTTCCTCTTCACATGGGGTCCCTGTCTGTACTCCCTCTCACAAGGACACCACCCTAATGGCCTCGTTTTAACTTAATCATCTCTTTACAAACCTCATCTCCAAATATGGTTACATTCTGAGGTACTTGGTACTTCAACATATAAATTGTGGGAGGGAGCACAATTTAGCCCATAAGAGGTGGCTTCACCCCATTGTCCCCTCCTGCTTGGCTGATAATGAAACTTTCTCCCAAAGCACTGGAAAGACCTCATATTACAGACATCAAGTACGTTAAATTGAAATATATCGACCAGCAACATGGAACTCTCCTAAAATGGAGTCTTTTTACATGTGTGATTCCTAAAATGGCATTCCCCTGCCTCACTGTTGCAGAGCGGTGCAAGCTCGAGGGGAGGCTGTGGTGATGAAAGCACACAGGCCAGCCACAAATCTCCTCATCTTAATGCACTTCATTAAAACGAACATTTTTTATTACAAAGACTCAACACAGTGCATATTAGACAGAAATGCGTGTTAAGCAGCCATTGATCTTTCCAGGTAGATTGTCCATTAAAGTGTGCGCTTTCACACTCTGTTGGCTGTGCCTGCATGTAAGGGATGGGATCAAAGGCAGAGCATGTCAATGTCGCTCTGGCACCACAGCACCACCATGGCTCCCCAAGAGGGCGGGTGCAGGAACCACCCACGATCAGGTCCAAGGCCCACTCACCACTCTCTTCCGTGGCTGAGCGACCTCTGCCAGTGCCTGGGTTGCTTTCTCCACCCAGACACCATTCCCTGGAGGGGACCCAAGCTGCTCCATTTCTTAGGAATAGCTGGTGAGCCTGAAGTGTGTCCAGAATGCTGTTTTTCTCACAGTGTTTCTTCATCAAGGGGCAGTGTTGATTCAAGACAAGAGCCAAGAGCGTCTTTGAGTGTCTGCAGGTGATTAGCATGCATGTGTGTGTGTTTGTGTCACCATATTGACAGGAACAGAAACCAGAAGCTTAATGAAAACAAGAGGAAAGTGCACTTGGCAGTGGGGGAGAAGCTACATGCAGCAATCGTGTGCCTGGGGTTTATAGGCCTGGGCTGAAGTTGGGCCCCTCTTCAGGCAGTCATTTGGGTGGTCCCCACTAGGATTCCTGTCAGTTGAAATATAAGTCAACAGAAGCCAGTGGGGCTCACTTGCTGAGGGCTGACCCTGCCAAAACCATTTCTTCTGGCCTAATGCTTATTTCAAGACAGTCACCTCTGCCATCACTACTGTATTTTCTGCCTCTCCTCCAAACTCTTCTCTCCTCAGACTCCATCTTAACTTCTGTCTCAGTGTAACCTTCCAAATCGGATGCCCCTGGCCCCTCAGGCACAAAGGCAAACTGTGAGATGAACTGCACCTGTGGCCCCCCCATTGATGGTCTGGAATTGTAGCTGAAATGCTAGCTCCTTACCCAGCCAGGGGTAGAAAATGTTAGAAATTGAATCAAGCATCCAGATGGATCCCACACAGCTGCATGCCCCCTTCCTCCAAGATACCACCTCTTCCTGACTTGTCAGTTCCCCCCACCATCAGAAATCAACACACAGCACAAATTACAGTCACACCCCACATAGCAATGTTTCAGTCAACAACAGAACATATATATGATGGTGGGCCCAGGAGAGTATAATGCAGGTGAAAAACTCCTACCGCCTAGTGATGTTGTAGCCAGCCATCATGACTTCATAGTGCAATGCACTACTCATGTGTTTGTGTTGATGCTATTGTAGACAAATCTACTGTGCTGCCAGTCATTTAAAAGTCTAACATGTACATGTATGTGCAGTACAGAACACTTGGTAATAATAAACAACTATACTGCTGGTTTACGTATTTACTATACTATACTTTTATCATTATTTTAGAATACATTTCTACTTATTTTTTTAAAAAAGCTAACTCTGAAACAGTCTCAGGTAGGTGCTTCAGGAGGTATTCCAGAAGAAAGCCTTGTTACTACAGGACATAACAGCTCCATGCATGTTATTGCCCCTGAAGACCTTCCAGTGGGACAAGATGTGGAGGTGGAAGACAGTGACACTGGGCATCCTGACCCCATGTAGGCCTAGGCTAGTGTGTGTCTATGTCTTAATTAACAAAAGACTTTAAGAAGTAAAAGAATAAAATAAAAAAAATTTTAAATATAAATAAGCTTGTAGAATAAAGATATAAAAATATTTTTGTATAATTGTACAGTGAGTTTGTGTTTTAAGCTAAGTGTTATTAAAAGGAGTCAGGGGTGAAGTGGGAACCAAAGTGAGGACCAAACTTTACCTGTACAATGACCATTTGTATACCTAACTCTGAATTGTACTCCATACCTTTAAAATAAAAATTAAAAAGAAGAAAAAAGAAAATCAAAGTATTTACAATATTTTAAAAATAAAAATATTATAGTAAGCTAAGTTTAACTTATGATTGCAGAAAGAAAAAATATGTTTAATTGACTGTAGCCTTAGAGTTCATTGTCTACAGCAGTGTACAGGAATGTCCGAGGCCTTCACATTCACTCACCACCACTCACTCCCTGGCTCACCCAGAGCAACTTCCAGGCTTGCAAGTTCCACTCATGGTAAGTGCCCTATGCAAATGCATCATTTGTATCTTTTTTTTTTTTGAGTTGGAGTCTCATTCTGTCACCTAGGCTAGAGTGAGTGGCACACTGCTCATGGCCACTACAACCTCAACCTGATGACCTTAGGCGATCCTTCCACCTCAGCCTTCCAAATAACTGGAACTACAGATGCGCGCTACCATGCCCAGCTAATTTTTGTGATTTATTGTAGAGACAGGTCTCACCAAGTTGCCCAGGCTAGTCTCGAACCCCTGGGCTTAGGCAATCCTCTCACCTTGGCCTCCCAAAGTGCTGGGATTAGAGGGTGAGCCACCGCGCCTGGCCTGTATCTTTTATACTGCATGTTTACTGTGTCTTTTCTACATGTAGAGATGTTTAGATGCATAAACACTTAAGTATTACACTGTACAGATTTATAGCCCAGGAGCAATAGGCTGTACCGTGTAGCAAGGTATGTAGCAGACTAGACCATGTAGCTAGGTGTGTACCAGGCTAGATCATCTAGCTTTGTGCAAGGACACACTCTGATGTTCACATAACAAAATGGCCTAATGACATATTTCTCAAGATGTATTCCTGAGGTTAAGACGCATGGCTGTGTTAATATCATAACCAGAGCAGACTGACATGATCACTGGTTCTGTCAAGGATCCCAAATAAAGACTCTTACAAGCTGTGATGCGACAAATACCAAGATGGGCAGGGAAGGACTTCAGTGAGTTCATTGCTTAGCCCGACATATTAACTGCAGTCATGTCATGACTCACAAGACTGTGTTTCTGCTTTACTAATTGCGGTATATTTATTGCCCTTCTCTTTTTGCTGTCTAATTCAGACACGTCAAACAAGAGCATTGCACCTCCTGTCCTCAGCAGCACAGACTGACTTCTTCATCTACACTGCTGAAACTGCTAACATTTCTAGCGCATCCAATTGCCTCTCTCTCTTTGTTTTACTCGACTCAGCAACATTTGGTAGCATTCACCTCTTATTCAATTTCTGGACATAGTTCATTGAATTCCCACCTTGTGCCCTGTCTTGTGCCCAGTTTTCAGCCAACAGTGAAGCAGAGCATGGCCACTGATGGTCAGGAGTCTAGAGACACATCCTGTTTGAGGGAGGCCCAGGAACACCAGCATATCTGGAGGAGCACATTCTGCCCCTGGCTGCTGTGACACGCCTCTGGGTCACTCTCTCTCTCTCTACCTTTCCTTTACTCTCTCTCTCTTTCTCTCTTTTGAGAAAAACAGGATTTATTGAGAGGACAGAGAAGCTCCCACAGTGGGAGAGGACCTGAAAGGGTTGCCCCTTCATTACTATCTTTGCTGTCTCTCAGATCATCTTCAGTGGACTTCTGTGGCTGATGACCTCCCTGCCTCATCTTCTGCCTCCTTTTCCTTCTACATGTTTTCTCTGAGTGATCTAATCCATTCCCAAGGATCCAACTAGCTCATGGACACTGGCCACCTGTCAGTTGAAGCCTCCCTAAGCTCTTTGTGGACTCCTCCAATGCAACCCATTCAACACTGAACTTATTCTCTGGACCCTACCTCTCTACCACTAGCTCCTTCCCACAGTGTCTTCAGTGTCTTTTCACAGTTGATCACCCAACTTTCCCAGTCAGAAATCTTCTTGTCATCCTGCCTCTTCCCTGGCCCCCCATCTAGTGGCTGTCACTGCCCTTTTTTCCTCTGAATGGCCTTTTCATTCACCCTTTCCATCCCACCCATTTACCCTGCAGTAGCAGACACCCACACTCTCTCTTGCTGAGACCACTGCGGTAGTCTCCAGGCCAGTCTCCATGCTTTCAGCCTCGGTATCTCTTCACTCCAATTCACACACCACACTGATGGCAGAGAAATGTATTCCAAAACCCAAGTCTAAAACCCTGGTCTGCTGTGTTTAAGACCGTTAAACAGGCCCCACTTCCCTAGAATCATGCCAGAGCCCCTAGCCTGCCTTCTAAGTGGTCTCTTAGTCTGATTCTAGACCTTCTTCGCTCTCTCATCTCCTCCTCCCCATTACCAAGCAGCCCCCACAAGAGGCCATGGAATCCTATCAATACCCAATGTTTTAGTTTGTGTGTCTTCTCCCACCCATTGGGAAGTGCAAACTCATATGCCAATCTCAGCCCCCTGCTGCGTGAATTTCTGCTCATCCTTGAGGATACACTTCAAGACTCTCCTGCCCTCTGAGCCTTCTCTGAGTCAATCATACATCGCCCTTTGAGCTGTGTTCTCCCAGCAGTCAGACTTCTATTAGCATCTATTATAATGTTCCATTGCTGTGACTGACACCCAGCAGGACAGTGAACCCCTCAGAGGCAGAAACTATGTTTTTATCTGTCATTGGAGCCCAGACAACGAGGTATATATCTCAGCTTAGCCCAGAATGGCCCCGTACTCGCGGATGGTCTACAGCCAGTAGCCGTGTAGTCCATCAATCTCTGCAAGCCCAAAGCCAAGTGTCCTCCTCACCAAGTGCCTCTCTTCCCGAATTCTGTCTCAGTTGGCTACCATCTCCAAACAGAAAGACTTTCAATGCCTCCCTCCGGCCTGTTCTGCCCATTTTACCTCCTAAATCTCTCTAGCATCTCTGCCTTCCTCTCTACCCCCCCACCCCCGTGCCCCTACAACACCCACTTCTGGCTTCATTGACTGTTACCTGGCTTCCTGTGTCAGCCTCTAGCCAGTCCCCTCAATGCCAGCTCATACATCACCAGCATCATGCTCACTTTATGAGAAGCCTTTAGAACTTCCCTTTTATGACAAAAAAGTCCCCCTCCTGATGACTGGGTAACCTTGTCCCCAATCACACGGAATCCCTCACAGGACTCTCAGCATGCCATGCTGACTCTCAAGTCCGTGTCTTTACTGGTGCAGACCCTCCCACCCAGACTATTCCTTCCCTGGGCTACTCCTGCTGACACTGAAGACTAAACACTGGCATCTCCTCCTCCCGGCAGACTTCACAGCTCTCTCCCTCCTCCTCAGATGGGATTGGTCCAGTCTCCCTTGAGTTCCCATGATCTCCCTGGCATGTCCTGCTGCTGCACTGCCATAGTATCACATGCTCCTAGGGTCAGGAGCCGTGTTGTTCATGATAAGTACTCTACAAATGTGGAATAAATGAACATTCGAGGGCTACCCAAAAAAACCCAGAATTTACTTATAAAAAATTGTTTATTCTTACATGCTTAAATTTCAGTTTAACCTTCAAGGTACTTTCTGTTTGATGCAATACACCTGTCAAGATGCTTTTTCCACTGCTCGAAACAGTTTTTGAACTTGTCAATTTTGATGCCTTTTAGTGCTTCTGCAGTTTTTTATCTCCCCCTTCCACACTGGCAAAACCAGGGGAATGAAAAAAAAGTCACCTGGGACAAGATCAGGTGATTAGGAAGGGTGGGGCATGGAGGTCATGCTGTTCTCGGTCAAAAACTGCTGAACACTAGGCATAGTGTGGGCAGGTGTGTTGTCATGGTGGAAGAACCCGCCACCTGTTTGCCAAACTCTGGACATTTCTTCCATAAATTGTGACACAGCCTCCTCAAAACTTCCAGATAAAAACTTTGGTTGACCATTTGATGTGGAGGAACAAATTCTGAGTGTACTTACAAGGGGTCTGCCCTTCAAAAGATAATTCTGGTTTTTTTGGGGGGGGTCCTCCTTTGTATTTGCAAATGAATGCCTAGAGGTAAAGGAAATGAACTAATATGATGATATGCCAGATGCTTTGCGAGCATGTTCTCAACTGAGTGGTACAGGCACTACAGGGGGCAAGCACTGTCATCCCCACGATGGAGGAAATGAAAGCTTGGAGAAGAAATTTCCCAGTGATGGAGCAGGGACCCCCATCCATACCTACACCTGCACGCCTGCCCTTCCCCCATGTCGTAAAGCAGCAACAGCAGCTCTCACACCCTTGGAAGATCTCTAGGAAGGGAGGGGTCCTGACTCTCCAGATCAAGACCTCCTGGCCTATACCAGCCACTCCTGCTCCTCCTCTGCAAGCCTCTTCCTCATCTCCATGTGTCTGCAGGATGGAGCCGGGCAAGCGCTTTCTCCACCACTGTTATCATCTCACAAACTTCTATCTAATCTGCTGTTCCCTCTCTCCCTGAGGACACATTCATGTTAGTGCTGTACAGGCAAGCGTCTTTCTATGAAGCAGGCTGGAATCCATTTTTCACCGGCATTCACATTATGGGAAATGCAGTGCTTTAGATATTATTGAGGAATTGTCTTTGTCCAATGCAGTTCAAAATTCAATAAATGTTGCTTAGGCCAATTTCCCCACTTGCAGGTCAGAGAGCAGCCTCGTGGTGGTGGGGGAAAAGGAAATTCCCACATAGCTCACACCCACAATCCCTTAGATCTCAGCAGGCTCAGGATAAAGACCAGTAGTGGTCAGCACGACAACTGTGGGCTAGCCCTGTGGGTCACCTCCAAAATCTCACAGCTGTCTCTTATTGTTTCTCTGTGCCCAACCCATCGAATGTCTCCCTAGTGGCCTGAAATCCCAGTTAGATCATTCCTCCAAGTTAAGCATTGCCTCATTCTTCTGTCCATTTTTAAGATGGCGACTCTCCATGTGGTCACTTACACCTTAACTTTGTAGAGTTGTTTCATTTTGCAAACCAGGTCAACTTGTGATTGGAACTTGAGTTTTTCTTCCTCCTCCTCCTCCTCCTCCTCCTCCTCCTCCTCTTCTTCTTCATTTTAATAACTTTAAGAGTGTAAATGTTTTTTGGCTATATGGCTGCTCTGTATAGTGGTGAGGAAGTCTGGGCTTTAAGTGTATCTGTCACTCCCATTAAGGCACATTGTATCTGATAGGTAACCCTTCCTCCCCTCCTCCCTATCCATCCTCTTCCTCTGAGTCTCCAATGTTCATTATCCCATTCTATATGCCTTTGCAGACCTTTAGTTTAGCTCCCACTTGTAAGTTAAAACATGGGGTAACTGATTTTCCATTCCCGCATTACTTCACTTAGGATAATGACCTCCAATTCCATCCAAGTTGCTACAAAAGACATTATTTTGTTCTTTCTTATGGCTAAATAGTATAGATAATATATGTATAGATATATTATCTACATTTTCATTATCTACTGATAGGTTGATGGGCATTTAGGTTGATTCCATATCTCTGCGATTGTGAATTGTGCTGAAATGAACATGTGAGTGCAGGCGTCTTCTTTATATAAGAACCTCTCTTTCCTTGAGTAGATACCAAGTAATGGGATTGCTGGTTTGAATGGTAGATCTACTTTTAGTTCTGAGAAATCTCCATACTGAGTTCAGTGGAGGTTGTCATAACTCACATTCCCCCCAACAGTGTATAAGTGTTCCCTTTCACCACATCCACACCAGCATCTACTATTTTTTTAAAAATAACCTTTTTGACTAGGGTAGGGGGTAATTTATTGTGGTTTTAATTTACTTTTTCCTGATGACGGTTGATGTTGAGCACTTTTTCATATGTTTATTGGCCATTTGTACTATTCTTCTGACAGATGTTTTGGGACTTGGATTTGAAGGAGTTAAGGAAGCTGAGGGGGCAGAGAGCAACCTGCTCTGCTTTTGCCACTCATCCAAAGTTGACCCTTGTGAGTGAGGTGGGAGACAGGTGGAGAGTGGGCAGAGCGAGAACCTGCCCCTTGTCCCATACGGAGAGTAGACATCACACTTGGATGGACCATCTTTACCCAGCTCTGAGCACAAGACCCCTAGGAGGCTTAGAAGTGTTCATCCAGGTCTGCTCTCTGCATGGCATAATAATCCAGTAAAATCTCAATTAAAACCAAGTCATAAATCACATTTATTTTTGCCCTGATGGGTTGAAACTAATATGCCAGACCTATTAATCATTTGCCAGGCCTTGAAATCCCAGTCTCCATCTCCTGAGAATTCAGGGATTAGGTCTGTTTCTCACACCTCTGTCACAATTTAGTCAGGCCCCAGAGAGCAGGAACCAGGGAGGTTTGGGATTGTGTCATGTCCTGGATGTGGAGTTTGGTGGCTGGGTGCCACTGGGAGCACAGTAGGAAAGGAGAGCCCAGATTCCTCCACAGGCTCAATTTGTGAAGTGTACCGGGTGGGGGAGGGGGTAAGTAGGCAGTTGTGGCAGCTGGAATGAACCTGGCAGGTTGAGCAACTTCTCTGTGGACTCAGATAGTGCCAGGAGGTCCTTCCGACCAGCAGTGGGCATCAGCGAACCGAAGAAGAATCAGGATTTACTGACAGTGACATGGAGTCACCACATAGGGGGTTGGCGGATACCCTGGCAGGCCCCAAATGTCAGGGCCAGTGATAGGCGGAGATCCAGCCCAGGACTTCAGTCTCTGCAAAGGGCACTGACCCAAGCCTAATGAACCCGAGTCACCAGCACACAGGCTCCTGGGGAGGAAGAGGCACTGTAGGTTTATTTAGTGAGACAGCAGCCAAGTAACCATATGGGAAAACTGAGTACTACATATCAAAAACTGAGGAGTGGGAGGTGAGGGGCCCTGGGAGACTATGAGTGCCAAGTTGGCTTCCATTAAAAAAGTTGAGGCTGAAGAATAGCTAGGTATTGAGGTGCAAAGCCAGACACTGGCATTGGGTTCCTAGCTATGTGGTCCTAGGCCCCACACATTGCCTCTCTAGGCTCAGATTCCCTCTCCAACAAATGGGCTCACAATACTTAATGCACAGGGCTGTTTAGCAGGTTAAAGGAGAGGTGCATAATAGCATCCAATGTGACAGCTACATATAGTAAACAGAGGCTTCATGAATGAAAGTCTGTTGCAGGGCAGCCATGGACAGACCTTTTCTGCATGACAAGTTCAGAATTCCAGAGGCAGAATGGAGGCCAAGGTCAAGGCCAAGCCTGGGTCCAAGTTGGTGAAACAGGTTTGGGGTATGGAAGTGTGAGGACTGAGCGAGAGCTGTCTTAAAAGACCCCACACCACTGTGGGACCCCACTGGTGGTGGTTTCATCAGTCATTGATTCCATCAGCCAGTGGTTTCGTCAGCGAGCCGGTCTGCTTATAAAGAAAGGAAGCGTTAAGGGACCAGGGGTAAGGCGGATATGAGTAGATTGCATATTGGGTGTGCAATTTAGGGGGCAGTGCTGGCTCCAGGGGTTAGCCTTCGGCCATGGCAAGCAGCAGCAGCGGGAGTGTAAGTTGGAGCTCTTGGACACTTCTTTGCTCCCTTCTTTCTTCTTCCCTCCCTATGTTTCTTCTGCGTATATTTCTGCATCCCCTACTCTGTGCCGAGCATTGGAAGCTTGACCCTAGGAACATGGAGAAAGCCGTCATGCAGGAAAGCAGAGACTGGGAAACAAGACTGCCAAGTCCAAGGGAAAAGCAATCACCTTCTTACTACTGAAAGATCTCATTTGAAAATCCCATAAGGACACTCAGCTGCTTTATGATCAATATGCTCGAAAATCCACTTAAGTGTTTGCCATCAAGTCTCATTTTGTGCTACTGACTGGCACAAAATAATAGCTGCATTTATCCAGCACTTATAATATGCCAGGGGCTGAGCTCAAAAGTTTATATGGGTTGTTTCTTTTAATGCTTCCAACCTAGGAGTTCAGTAGTATCACCATCCCCATTTCATAGACTAGGAAACTGAGGCCAAAAGAAGTAAAGGAAATTGACCAAGATCTTACAATAAGTGAGTAGCAGAGCTGGGGTCTTAAGCAAAGCCAGCTGAGCTTGTAACAGCTGTGTATTAAGAGAATGGCTCCCATTTGTTTCTCCCTGAAGCCTGACCCCACCTGGCCCAGGTTGGATTATATTAATGTCTCTCCTACCAGTCTGTGAAAACGTTGATACAAACAATTGAATCGGCACACCAGCTTTCCAAGCCTGCACAGGCACAGTGCCCTGCACTGGCAGGGAAGGATGAGTGCCCATCAAAGCGAATCGCCTGCTCCCTGCTTCCTCCAGGGAGGCACAGCTCCCTCTCCAGCAGCCACTAGGAGGTGAGATTCTCAAGCTCTGCATTTGAATTGTCTTCCTCTTCAGTGCCCCTCCACGGTGCTGGAACAGGAAAAAATATTACATAAAGTCAATGGATAGGGTAGGAGATGACGAGAAATGCATCTATCTATTATAATCAGCGTTTTCTGGCTCCTGTTCATGAAACATGACAGTGGCAGGTCCCGAAAGAGCTGCCTTTCAGTTCTAGAAAATTATGTCATCTCCTTCACATGTGTCTATCCTGTTCAGAACATTCGCTGGGCCCCTTGATCAGAAAGGGTCCAAGGTGCAATCAAGTAAGTGCCCGGGCACTGGAGAACCTGTTCTAGACACTGTCACCTCTGACTTATGCATCCTTTCCACAGCTCCTGCCCTCCTCCTCACTAATCCCCACTCTTCCACTTCTGGTCCCCTCAGCCAGCTCTCTTCCTTGGAGTTGGCAGCATCTTCTAGCTTTGCACCAGCCACAGTCTTTATTCATGGGCATCTTGCTCTTCTCCAGACTCATTCACATTTCACTCAATACTTTAATTCCGATATTGGATTTCTGCAGCCCTGAGCTCCTAGGGCAAAGGTTAACCCATGTCTATTTCACCTGGTGGGCAAGATGGATTTGCCCCTCCTTCACAAGTGCTGAGTTCAAGGCAGCGGGGCTTTGTCCTATTATCAAAAAAATTCTTTTCCTTGATTACTCCCCTTTGAGTTCAAGGCTTTCTGTGAAGCATTGGGGAGAAGAGATTTGGAGTTTAGATCTTGTGAGGAGCATGATTAGTCATGTAAGGATCAAGGGATCAACTATTCAGAATTAACGAGCTTATGTGATAACTACACATTCTTTTTGACAGCAAAGAGGATTCAAGAACCCTGAGGCAGCCAAAGAAAAAAAGAGCACACTCCTGGGCAGCCCTCTGCTTTATATGCTCTGGTGATGTCACCCTCTCCATGGGAAATCATGTATTCTGACATTATCTACCCAACAATCTTCCCTCCTTTCTTCTTTGCACCAGAATTCCACAATTTGGTTCAACTTTCTGAGGGCAGTTTAGGAGAAGATTGGGTCCCACATCAGCTCCTGGTAGGGAGGAGATAAACTCAATCAGTCTAACCAATGATGGTAACTTTGTTCTCCCTTGCAAGTAATTGTCATGGAAATGGGCACATGACACAATTCTAGCTTTAGGGAACATTGCCACTTTTAAACAGGATGAAAGGAAAGTCCCTCTTATCTCACTTCTAAACTTTGGACATTGCTGGGTACAGATGTGATAACTGGAGCTATGGCAACTATTTTGGGATCCACAGACATCTAGCCTGAGAACAAAAGTCAACATAATGAGAACATTAATGCAAGGGAATAGGATAATTCTTGAGGATGGTTTGAACTGCTATATTGAACAGACTTTGCTCACGTTTCAACTTTTGACAATTCCTTACATTGGAAGGATAGAATAAAAAGAAAGACTAAGGGTGCTGGCAAGAGCATACTTCAGAGAGTTTAGGAAATAAAACCAGGAAGGGGCTGAAATCTCTGGAAAACAGAGAAGAAACCAGAGCTCTTGCTGGAACCTGCTGGTAGCTGGTAGAAGTGAGAATATGGAGGCCCTGTCTAAAGGTCCCCTGCTGGCTCTAAGACTCTGGTCTAGCTGGAGGTGAAAATTGATATAGAATCTTCTCAAGCAGAACTTTTCCAGGGCAATTTAGAGAAAAGTGTCCTTCTACCCAGACCTCTGACTTCTAGAAAGTTATTGTTGGCCTGGTCCTCCTCTAATACAATTCGACATCCTATAGAAACAATTTCTAAAACATGGTCTTTCACTATGTAAAAAACAAAAAACAGGAAGCCAAAAACAACAAACAAACAAATAAAACCCACCACAGCAGGCAAGCTTACACCCCTCCCTGCAGCCTTTGGACCATGACTCATATTCCCTGGGCAGCTGCCCTTGCCTTGCTGTTGTTGTGCTGGGGAGGTGGGGAGGGGAGGAGAATGTTGTCATCACTGGTAGGGGTGGTGGTATTTGCAAATCATCTCTCATCTTGTCAGTATGAATTAACCAAGTTTTAAAGCAACAAGGACATCCCCATGCTTCATCTTCATTACAATTCCAGAACTGGTGCCCAGTGAACCCAAATATTGAGACTGCTTGTTTTACCGCAGAATCCAAATACACAAAATTAGCAAGATCAGCTCTCAGCTTGTCGGCCTCTGCCAAAGAAGAACTCGGGAGAATGCCTGTGTATATTATTAAATTGTGCATAATGAAGGTGTGTGTAGAAGCTGGCTCCTGTGGACGACCGCGTCTTTATCTCCTAGGCTATGACAGCTTGTTTCAGCCAAGAAGCACATTTTGATTTTCTTCCTTCCCCACGGATCCAAATGTTTTCAGGACACGCAAAGTGCATGTGAAGACTGATCCTGTGACTTGCATCACTTCCTTCACTGTTGAAGCTGTGTCTGTGTCTCTATCAGAGACGGCATCAAGTCAAACCCATCCTTGCTGTGATCTTCTACATACAAGTTGGAAACATTTCTCCCTTTATGTGTCCTAATTAACTCATGCAACCTAGTCTGAGCAAACTACTGAATCCCCAAAATACTAGAAGTGACACATCTTATAGTCAAAAGAGAGAGCAATGAGGGTAACTGGACATTCTATGGCTAACCATTGTATTTCAGGTTCTGAGACTTTCTTTTTTTTTTTTCTTTTCTTTTCTTTCTTTCTTTCTTTTTCTTTCTTTCTTTTTTTTTCCTTCTTTTTTTTTTGAGTCAGAGTCTCACTCTGTCACCCAGGCTGAGGTTGGAGTGCAGCAGCTTGCTCATGGCCATCACAGCCTTGATCTGCTAGACTCAGGCGATCCTTCCGCCTCAGCCTTCCAAGTAGCTGGAACCACAGGCACGCACCACCATGCACAGCTAATTGTTTTGATTTATTGTACAGACAAGGTCTTACCAAGTTGCCCTGGCTGGTCTCAAACCTCTGGGCTCAGGCAATCCTTTCGCCTCAGTCTCTCAAAGTGCTGCGATTACAGGCATGAGCCACTACGCCCTGCATTAGTTTCCAGGACTTTCAAACCCGATCTCATGACATTCTCAAACCACTCACTCTTCATTGTAGGCATATTATGCCCATATTTCAGCTCTGGCAACTGAGGCTCCCAGAGGAGTGACAGTGGTTTCCCAAGGTCATGCTGCTATTAAAGTGATAAAATCTAGACTCAAACCCTAGTTCTTCCCAATTCTAAGTCCTCACTCTGCCTAGAACACCTCCTTCAAAGGATGGAAGAACAAAAGCAAGGGCAAGGACAAAGAAAAAGCCAGGGCATGAGGGAAGAAGAGCGAGATAATCAGCAGGAATAAGGAGCTAGCAGAAGGCACTTGTCAGGAATTCAAAGGAGTAGGCGGAAAAGGTCTCATTGAAAAGAAAACTAAACAATGACAGAAAAAAGTTACAAGCAGGAGCAGTAAAGACCCCAAAATATGAAGGAGCGAGGTTTCCCAAGAGGTGGTGCAGGAAAAAAACCAAAGCTAAAGATGGAAATAAGGAGGAGGGTGGGAGGAACCAAAGGTCGATGTAGAGAATTTTGTTTTCTGTTATTTTGTGTAAAGTTTCATGTAGGTCATCTGAGCAGAGGGCTGAGAAAGGCACCTCTGATAAAACCACGATTCGGCGCTGACATTCATGTCATCTGATCTTTAGGAAAGCGAATCTAATATTTAAAATTGTAGATGCCCTCTCACCTCTGAATAATTTCTTAGATCTAAGGATGAGCCAAGGGAGGTAAAACATTTTCTTGGGAGCAAAGCTGTCCCTCCTGGGAGGACAATTACATCTTCCTGGACACTGAGTGCTATAAATCTCAGTCCCAGCAAATTGTAGCCACCAGCGAACTACAAACCCCACCTGCAGGTCAGCGGCTAAAATAGGCCTCTGGACCATGATTCTTCAGAATTGCGAACGCCTGCAGCATAAAAGTCGTTTCCTGGGCCTCCCAGGTCACCCCGCCATCCATCTGGGACCAGGCAGGGAGTCATTCTTGAGACTTTGAGTGACTTTTCACTGAAGCAAAGACAAACAAACCAAATAGCAGAAATACTTCCCTACTGGGAATGCGCCTCTGGCTTCAGCCATGCAGGTGTGAATCTGTTTGTACAAATGCATGTGTGAGTGTTCACACCCGTGTGTGCGTAGATGCGCATGTGCATGCATCTACATGAGTGTGTGTAATGTGTGTGCATGTATGTGTGTGAGTGTGTGCATGTATGTGTGTGCACATGTGTTTCTGTGTGTGCCCACCCCCCATCCTCCCATATACACATCAACAAGGTCGCTACAGAAGTGTCTCTAGAAAGGCAACCTTGAGTAGTAAGAGCACTGACTTTAGAGGCAAAAACATAACTGGAGCATATTTTCAGTGAATTCTCTTACTCTCTTTGTCACTATAGACAATTAACTAAATCTCTCCAAACCTCATTTTTTAAATATATGAGATCAGGTAACAATTGTGTGCACACCCATGTGCACACATCCTGTGCACACATCTATGTGAGCAGGGGAATGCACGTGTGTGCATATATGTGAATGTTTGTGTATATATGTGAATGTGTGTGTATACGTGTGTTTCTTGTATACCCACCATTATGAAAATCAAAGGAAATAACATGTGTGAGAATACTTTGCAAGCCAAAACACATTGTAGAAATAAATGGGTTTTTCTCACTGTTTTTGTTTGTTTGTTTGTTTGGTTTTTGAGTTGGAGTCTCACTCTGTCACCCAGCCTGGAGTGCAGTGGCCGCTCCCGGCCATCACAGCCTTGACCTGCTGGGCTCCGGTGATCCTTCCGCCTCAGCCTTCTGAGTAGCCAGAATTACAGGTGCATGCTACCACGCCCAGCTGATTTTTGATTTATTGTAGAGATGAGGTCTCTCCAAGTTGCCCAGGCGGGTCTCGAACCCGCGGGCTCAGGCAATCCACTCACCTCAGCCTCCCCAGGCGAGGGATTACAGGCTGAGCCACCGAGCCCGGCAAGGTTACTACTTTCTAAGTGTAAAATGTTATTTTCTTCTCTCCTCTCCTCCCACTCTATCACCAAAGGTAGCCAAGGCCCATAAACAGATTCTTGTAACTGTAGATTCTGTTCCTAAAGACCCACTATATTATTATTACCTGTTTCAAATGTGATCCTTTTCTTCCTCATTACTCTTTCAAATAACTAATATAAAAACAAAAGCCAAAAAGCATTTTGAATGAACTACCTTCTTCTCTGCTTCATACTCAGCCCAAGCTGCTTTTCTTTCTTCTTCAGTCAACTCTTCTTCTTCTTTGTGGTCCAAAAGAGAATCATGTTCATGATATCCTACAATGTGTTCTTTATGTATTTGAAGAAGTTCTGCAAGTATGGTGTCCTGTTTAGGGGGGTTGAAATAATAGAGAATTATCGTCTCCCTCTGGATTGTATCTCCATAGTTCTATGGTCAACTGAGACTAGAAACTAACTGCTATACATATTTCTGATATACATGATAAATTACCTAGCAAACAGCCAACAAACACGCAACATCAAGCCTCTTATGTAAGAGTTCCATAGTTTATACATCATGTTTTAGAGGATCTATTTTTTAAAATTACCACTTTTCAACTTGCAGCCCCCACCCGCCCCCCACCAACTCAAAGGAAAAAAAAATGCATTTTATTTTGCGCTTAGTCCTGAGTTGACAAATGCTAACATGTCTGCTTAATTAATCATTAAATTAATGATTACATTAAATGCCTATACTAAAAAGTATGGCTATTCCTGTTTATACATAATAAACAGCTTTATTTTCATGATCACTTTAGCTAACAATCACTATACTAACAAAAAATGAATATAAATCTAAACAGTTACAGGACAGTTTAGCTGGAACATATAGCCCTTATACTCCAATTGTAGGAAGGTCAAATAGAAGTTACAATGTAAAGACTCATGGATCAAATTTATACTGATATACATTTTTCAATTTATTACCATATTATTTTTGAAAGCAATCATGGTGTCTTAAGTCAATCACTTAAGGTTAAAAAAATTAAAAGCTTAAAAAATCATTTATATACTCATTAAGAACACTGAACTACTTACTCTATGTAATTATGACTGTGAGAATGAGACACAGAGATTTTTTTTGGGGGGGGGACTTAAAGTGAATCACAGATATATTACTTTCAACAAAAAAATTTAAAATATTTGCAAGTTGTTTATTGAGAAATTGCATGTGAAAACTTGGATATATAAGAGGCAAATTAGTTAATTTTACAAAAGGATTTTCCATAGCTATTAACAAGTTCCGCTAGAACACAACTTTCTAAATTGTGAATTTAGTGAACAAACATAATAATTACTGATCAAACAAAGGCAGGGGAGATAAATAGCACATTAAATTCAAATTTAATCTGCATCTTGTGATATTTAATGTATCCATATGTTTTTTGCAAAGACAAAGCTCACATTTGAAAAGAAATATGTCTTTACATATTCAACCACACCTTGAGCACATGGTCCAAAAAACTGGTAGGAACTCAAATGTCTGTCAAATAATTCAAGATGAAAAATTCAGATAATGAGGACCTAAGTTTTTCTGTAAAATAGCAAATGCTGACATTAATTCCAAATATTCTGATATTTAATGTCATATAAACTTTTTATCTTATTGCTCCAATAAACATTTGAAACAATTCCTTCCTTTCATGAGGGAAAAGGAACTGATTTTCTTAATAGATACAGCTGTAATTGAGACTTTATAATTAATTTTGAAATGTGGGTATGTGCTATTTCCTTTGTTGAAAATAGAAAACATTAAAGACCACATAAACAAGATGCCCAATAAAGTCTACTGGTAGACTACATAGATAATAACAGGTTTAGTTCCTTTTCAAACATTACCTAAGTACTTCTCTCCTACACCAGTATAGAAATCTGCCATCAAAGCTGACTCCTCTGGCCTATACCACATACAATAGGCTTATCACTAGATCAATCTCTAAAGTCCAGAGTTACTGACCAGGCAGTGAAGACCACAGGTCAATTGGCATTAATTCATTCTATTAAAAGATAACGTTTCCTTAGATGTCTAAATCCAATGCCCATCCCCCAACCACACACCAAGCATGACTCAGGAGAGACTTTAGAATTTGCCAAATACAGTTAGAAGTCAGCTGTTCTACACACAACAAATAAATGACAAAGTTAAAATGTTCTATGGATAGTCCTTAATTTTACATCTGTCTGGCAATAAGAAATCTTAACCAGTCAATATCAGTCCATTTCTTTAAGAAAGCGAACTAAGAAAAAGACCAAGAGAACTGTGTACTAGGAAATGAATTCATTTTCAACTGTGCCACTGATTCTATAACATTAGTCTAGCTATGACTGTAAGTTAAATGCGGATGAAATTTTCTCTGCTCACATGTATAACAGGAGAATATAAGAATAGCAGGAATAAACAAAAACACGAAAATACCCTTTTTTTTAAAAAATAAACACTATGTGTAGTGTTTCTCAATTATAAACACCACAATTCATGCATTAATTATGTTTTTATGGTTGGAGGGGAAGCCTTTCAAGAAATGTATGTATGCATGTGTATACACACATATACACTAACTCATATATCCTTTTTAAAAGAAAGTCTGAGATATCAGAAAGCTTTATCAAGTCAATCCTTAGCATCCTACAATTAAAAAAATTTTTTTATTTTGAAGATTGGGGGTACAATTCAGGATTAGGTATATAAATGTTCATTATGCAGGTAAACTTGGTGATGAGGTGTGCCTAATTTTTAAGTCCAAACTTATCATCTTGGGATTAGTAGAAACTGAAGACCAAAGAGGCAAAGTAACTTTTCCATTTATACAGCCTATGGACTAGCAGGGACTAGAAACTAAATTTCCTGATTTCTATACAGTGATTATTCTATCACATCACACATAATGTCTGTTTTCTTGAGGCACAGTTCCTCCATTTCCCAGACCTATTTTCTTAGATAAAAAAGATAATCCACTGAAGGATTTCAGGGGAGGGGGGAAACCTAAGTAGGTCTACTTTTTCACTTTTAACACTTTTGTACTTTTTCAAAACAAGCATATGTTCGTTTAATAAAAAAACAAAAACAGAAAAAAAGACAATTCTTAGAGAAAACTTGTGAAAAGCCAATTCATGCTTATACTAAATCTGACATATATAATTTTACCATTTTCATATTCAGGGGACATTCATTTCAAAAAACACCCTTTCCAAAGCACTTTAATGTCTTTTCCCCACCAATTCCAGATTTAAGATCTAGCCTATCAGGTCAGGCATGATTTTCTAATTAAGGTCAGGTTATGGTAGAGGTTCAGCCTCTGCCCATGCCCATGGTCAACTGAAATGTCAGTAAGTCACAGGAAAAGTGTATGACTTTGTTTTCTATCATTAAAAGGTTTTAGATCCCTTTCCTAAAACATTCTTCATCCTGGCTACTATATTACCTTTTTTCAAAGAACAAAACAAAACAATGAATCTTACCCAACAGCAAAGGAAAAAAAGAAAACAATACTAATATCCAATTTCAAAACCTAGAGATAATTACCAATAACATCTACTATATATTCATTGATACATTTACACACACACACACACACACACACACACACACACACACACATACACAGATTCGCATAAAAATAGGATTGCAGTATAGGGAGTTTTGAAATCTTTCTCCCTTAATATATTTCCATGGACATAATTTTTTTTTATATTTTTTTTATTGTGATATTGAGGGGTACAGTTAAGGGTTAGGTACACAAATTTGTCTCGTTCAGGCACCCTTGTTGATAAGGAGTGTCTCCCCATCCCCAGACAGGTATTTACTGCCATTAATCCCTTCCCTTATCCCTCCCCCCCCATAGTTTCCCACCACTGTCAGTCATTTTCTTGTGTTAATATGTTGTATGATCAAGGTCTATTATATGAGTGAGAACATGTGGTACTCAGTTTTTTGTTTCTGTGAGAGGTCACTCAGTATTATAGACTCTAGTTCCATCCAGGTTGCTGCGAAATTCATGATTTCATTCTTTTTTATGGCTGCATAGTATTCCATTGTGTAT
>CAUYQG010133584.1:0-21262 GCA_963574415.1 Tarsius wallacei | reverse complement strand
GTTGCTAAATCTTATGTTATCTTTTTCCATTCTATTATCTGTCCATTGCCAGTATAATAGTAAGCATAGTTGGTAATTTCAGAATATTTATCATATCTATAGAACTTTAGTGAGCAATCTCATTCATTCCACTAGCTTTGCAATGGCTTCTTTTGGGATTTCTAGGTATAAAATCACATATTTTGCAAATAAGGATTAATTTGATTTTTCCTTGCCAAATCATACTTTCACTTAAAATATTGCTGTTAGGCCGGGCGCGGTGGCTCAAGCCTGTAATCCCAGCACTTTGGGAGGCCAAGGTGAGAGGCTTGCCTGAGCCCAGGGGTTCAAGACCAGCCCGGGCAACTTGGTGAGACCTCATCTCTACAATAAATCAAAAAATTAGCCAGGCGTGGTAGCGCACGTCTGCAGTTCTAGCTACTTGGAAGGCTGAGGTGGAAGGATTGCCTGAGCCTAGCAGGTCGATGCTGGGGTGACCATGAATGTGCCACTGCACTCCAGCCTGGGCGACAGAGTGAGACTCCAACTAAAAAAAAAAAGTCGCAGTTAATAGCTCAGTCTCCCACACCAGCCTGTCTGAGCGCAAAGCCCTATTAATTCTTTCGCCATCTTGAGCATGTTAGGTAAACTTTGTGTCTTAGTTTTGACCTCTGTTAATTGAAAATAATAATAGTACCTACTTCCTGGGGTAGTTATGAGAATTGGACGAGCTAATATATATATGTCTGCCACATAGAACATGCTCGATAAATATTCAATATCCTTATTACTATTACAGGCTGGAAGAACTTTCAATTTCCAGGAATTAGAATTTCTAGAACTAGTTTCAAAAAATGACTATAGCAGACATCTTTGTTCTCAAATAGCCGCTAAAATATTTTACCAGTTGGTAAAACATGGATTATTGATGCAGTAATCACAACTGCACCAATTTATTATTCTTTTTATAGTAAGAAACAATTCTCATGCTTTTATTAGCTTAAAAAATCAGAAATTAGTATTTAATTTTATCAAATGCTTTTTGGCACATTACCAAGATCATCATTTTTAAAACAATCTTTCAATGTCGTGTTAGTATCATATAAAAGGCGGTTCCCTATAATGATTGGGACTTGAGCTTTTGAGTCAGATGGTCTTTGAAACTTGACTCTTTCAGCCAGCAAACAAGGCAAATTGCTCAATCTCTCTTAGCCTTAGTTTCTCAACTAACAAAATGGCGGTAATGTCTATTTTCGTAGAGTGAGAGGATTGATGCACATGATGAATATTCTGTTAGTTTCCATTATTGTAATAATGGACTGACTGAACATGCAGGACTAACTTATTGATATTACCACATATTTACCTCTGTATGCATAAATGACATAAACCTAGAAGTTTTCCATCTTTTTCTATACCCTGAATTGGTTTATATTACATAAGAATCACATGTTCCTTAAAAGCTTGAAATAACTCATTTGTCCAAACATCTCAACACAGACTTTGAGGAGATAGCTCTGATGAAGCTTTTAATTTCTAAATAATAATAACTAACATTCATTGAATGTTGATTACTATGTGCCTAAAGCTATAACAACCATCCCACAAATCTCATCTTATTTCATCCTCGGAAGTAGCTCTCACTGATATTTGTCCTATCTAATGCTGAGATTAATTATTGTTCCCATCTTACATTTGAGAAGACAGGCTTTAAGAGGTTAACTAACCAGGTCAAGTTCATGCAGAGAATGAGCTGGGATTTGAATCCAAGCAGTCTAACTCCAAGTGGCTGGATACAATGCTGCTTCCCAAACTTCTTTCTTATTGTTTTAGTCTGTTTAAGTCTTCTGAGCCTCATAAAATCAATTTTTCTAATTTAAATTTTTTTAAAGGAAATCACCAAATTTATTTATTTATTGAGATTTCATCCAAAAAATTTTAGTCGTCCCATAACTTTTTATCACTTCTGTTTCTGTGCCTATATTCCTCATGTCATTAATTTGGTTGATTTGCATTTCCTCTTTTTCTTAATTATTTACAATGGCATGTTAAATTTGGGGAGGAAGGTCTAGAAATGTGGAGGAGGTTGGATGGTATTGTAGAAATAAAAATTTTGTTTTCTTTTGAAATCTTGCATTTCCATCCAACCTTGCTTCCCTTTTGCCTTCCCCATGCCAACTTTTAAAGAACAGAATGCTCAGGGCTGGAAAGAGCCTTAGAGACTTTGCCAAGCCTTTTCACGCATCAAGGCCTAGAGAGGACTTCCATCTATCCAAGGGCACGCTGCTATCAAGTGACAGAGCCAGGAGAAACCAGGTCCCTGTCTCCTTATTTTGTTTTCTTTTCACATACCTTAGTTAATGTTAAAAACAATGAACTAATGAAGTCAGTTGCCTGACGTGGTATAATACCAGCCCTTTGGGAGGTTTAGGTATGAGGATTGCTTGAGCCCCAGGAGTTCAAGACCTGCCTGAGCAACATAGTGAGACCTCGTCTCTACAAAAAAGTAAAACATTAGCCAGTTATGATGGCATGCAGCTACTTGGGATGCTGAGGTGGAAGGCTCACCTGAGCACAGGAGGTTAAAGCTATGGTGAGCCATGATTATGCCAATGCACTCCAGCAACAGAGTGAGACCCTGATTAAAAAAATAAAATTAAAAAAAAGACAGCAAAAAAATCTTTAAGGATCCTTAACTTTAGAAGATTGATAAAGTCTACCTAACAATACTGATTATAATTACTTTATCCTTATTTTTTTCATAGAAATCATCTTCTAATGTGATCTAGTTTTTAACCATTCTTCCTAGAATAAATCTATCTAAAAAAAACACAATATCAGGCAGGGAAGAGGTTTTGTAAATTATACCTCTGATATTTTGCTGTACCTATTAGAAAAGCCATGAGAAAGTTTCATTTTCACTGGAAGAGGGAAATTCAATAACTATAAGCCAGCCTTAACTACATGTCTGAAGCAAACAGAATAAATGCTCTTAGCATTCTTATAAATTGTTTTTGTTTTGTTTTGTTTTTTGAGACAGGATCTCACTCTGTCTCCCAGGCTGGAGCTTTAGTGGCACAATCATAGCTCACTGTAACCTTGAACTTATGGGCTCAAAGGATCCTCCAGTCTCAACTTTCTGAGTAGCTAAAATTACGGGTGTAAGCCAGCATGCCCAGCTAATTTTTAAAAAAATTTTTATAGCGATGGTGCCTTTCTATGTTGCCCAGGTTGGTCTTGAACTCCTAGCCTCAAGCTATCCTCCCAAAATGGCCCTCCAAAGCACTGGAATTAGAGACGTGAGCTACTGCACCCTTCTGAAGTTTGGTTTTGAGGCACCTGACAGGGAGGTACATTAGTGTGGGTCTAGTATCAAAATTCAGCACAGTGGACAACACAAATGATACTTGGTTCATTAACAAGGAGAAGCAAGGGCCAATTAGAAGCCCAAACTTCACCTGCACGCAGCCTACTTATGGGGTTAATCCTCACTTGTACCCCACATTTGTAGACATATGATGTTTCAGATTGAGAAGCTGGAATACTTTTTAAAAATCACTTTTGAATTTTAAATTTTATAGAATAAAAATTTTAAAAAAATCAGCACAGTGGAAGAGGGCAGGACGGTCTCTACCTTGATGATGGAATGAGGCATACTGAACTCTCACATGGTTCAGGAGCTTTTTCACAACATTATCACCTTAAATTGCTCATTTCCCAATTATTGGGTGTGTATGTGTGTGTGTGCATGTAAATGAAAGATGTTTCTGCTGATTGTCTTATCAGCAATCTGCAATGAGACCCCCAAGAAACAAACTGTTCATTGCGGTTAGGGGCCACTAGCCACTTACATAGTGGCCTCATCCTGTCCTGGATCTTATCTACAAACTATACTCAAAACAAATGCCTTCGTTTTCTAAAATTGACCAACCAATTTTTTTTTTTTTTGAGTTGGAGTCTCACTCCGTAGCCCAGGCTGGAGTGCAGTGGCACACTCACGGCCACCCCAGCGTCTACCTGCTGGGCTCTGGTGATCCTTTCACCTCTGCCTTCCAAGTAGCCAGAACTACAGGTGCGCACTACCTTGCCTAGCTAATTTTTGATTCGTTGTAGAGACGAGGTCTCGCCAAGTTGCCCAGGCTGGTCTCGAACCCGCTAGCTCAGGTGATCCATTCACCTCGGCCTTCTAAAGTGCAGAATTACAGGCTGAGCCACCGAGCTTGGCCAACCCAATTTTTAATAGCTCTCTACTCTAGTTATCATTGTGGTGGAGTGTTTTAGGGTTGAATAATACCTAGTATTATGGAGTGCTTCCCATGGGCCTGGCATTCTATAAAGGTCTTTACAAACAGTATAAATTACTTAGTCACACAAGAATTCTGTGAGGTAGAGACCATCATTCTCCCCATTTTGCAGATACAGAAGCTGAGGCACTGAGCTCAATAATTCCCATTTAGAAAGAGACAGAACTGAGATCTGTAGCTAGGTCTATTTGACTTCTATACTATGTACTGCTTTCATTTGACATAACTACTGTGTGTCATTTGGCTAGTAAGATACCCATAATATATTAATATGATGAAAAAAGTGTAGGCAATATAGTTTTGCATAAAGAACCAAAATATACACAGCCATAAAGAAGGACAAAATTATGGACGTCTCCGCAAATTGGATGGATTGGATTTAGAGTCCATTATACTCAGTGATCTATCACAGAAACAAAGAACTGACTACCACATGTTCTCACTCATAAGTGGGTTCATCACAATACTGCAAGAGAGGGATCGGCAGTAGTGGGACACATACCATCACTAAGCGGGGTGGGTGGGGAGGCACATAACATCACTAAGGGTACCTGGTCCTAAACCAGGGGATGTAAGGACCTGTTGGAAGCCTAAACTTTACCTGCACGCAGACTACCTATGTACCTTATCCTGACTGGTACCCCACATATTAACAATAAAATTTTTAAAAGAACCAAAATAAGATATTAATTTTAAAATGATGGAACATTTATCAAATGCAGAGATTGTCAACTGGTAGCAAAACCTCCTACCCCAGTGGGCATTTGGAAATGTGTGGGGTCATTTTGGTTGTTACATTGACCTGTTACATTGGCAGGCTTTCAGGATGCTCCATGTCCTACCGTTCTAGACAATAAGGACTTGTCTGGTCTCAAAAGTCAGTTACTACTGAGAAACATTGATAAAATGAAATAGCAGCAATTTTACATGACACTATAACATTTAGAGGTGGCAAACAAATGCCTTCAGGGAACAGTCAGGAAATGAAGTGAACATATCCAAGTTTAAAGTGTACAAATTCAAATCTTTTTTTTGTGTGTGGGAGTCTCATTCTTGTCACCCAGGCTAGAGTGCGGTGGCACGCTCACGATCACTGCAGCCTTAACCTGCTGAGCTCAGGTGATTCTACCGCCTCAGCCTTCCAAGTAGCCACCATGCCAGGCTAATTTTTCTTAATTTATTGTAGAGATGAGGTCTCGCCATGTTGCCTGATCAGGCTGGTCTTGAACCCCTGTGCTCAGGTAATCCTCTCACCTGGGCCTCCCGAAGTGCTGGTATTATAGGTGTGAGCCACCACACCTGGCCAAATTCAAATCTTTAAAGCACATCCTCAAACAAAAATCTTCCAGGTGCTGAGTCTGGCCTGTGGATCCACAGATTGGGACTTTTTTTTTTTCTTTTTTAATCAGGATATAACTATGAGACCCAGGCTGGAGTGCAGTGGCACCATCACCACAGCCTAGACCTCCTGGGCTCAGGTGATCCTTCTGCTTCAGCCTCCCAAGTAGCTGGGACTACCATGTACCACCATGATTGGCTAATTTTTTGATTTTTTTGTAAGGACAAGATCTTTCTATGTTGCCCAGTCTGGAGATTGGGACTTTTTAATGGAGGTTTCTTCTGATCAGGAAACATGCTTACAATATAGAAGTGAAAAAAAAAAAAAAGCCACTGCTAATCTCATGTTTTTAAAAGATTGTATGTGTATATACTCGTATTTGCACATATACACATATATTCATGAAAATGTTTGGAAAATTTTGGGGGAAGATATGGAATAAGACCTGGAGTGACTTTGTAAAATGCTTTGCTCATTCATATTTATAATTCTGCAACTTTAAATATCTACTAGTTGTGTGATTTTTAATAAAGTAGGAGAAAGCCTTTAAAAATTAGAAGCTGTGAGTGAAGAACACATCCCTTGCAACCTACATCCCCTTCAAAGGGAGAATTGCTTCTGTGGCTAAGGACAAATGAGATATTCAGTGTTAGGTAATCAATAGTGATGTGCCAGAGCTCCTTTAAAAATGGAACACTGTTGATTTCCCAAGCACACTGCCTATCTTCCAGAATCTTCACTTCTTTTGTGATGCAATAAATTTCTCCTGGCAAAGTCCAGCCAGCAGGGGTATTGAGAACTCCGCTGAGTGCTTGAGAAGTCAGAATCTGTGCTGAAATTTATCTTAGGGGGACTTCATCAAAATGAGACAAGAGCTGGACATTTTCAATATAGCAATGCTTCTTTTCCAATCAAGTTGCCAAATCCTTCCAACATATTGTTTTTCCTGAAAAGGCTGCATCATGATCAGACATGTTTGTGTTATCCTTCCAGCATGTCAGCTCTGCACTTTTTATTTTGTGCACATCGCTTTTGACTGAGCTCCCCTTGTGGATCTTGCTGACCATTGGGCAATATTGGATTTTCTATCCATTTGTCTACAGACTCTGGGGAGGTAGAGAAGATGATTCCCTGAAGTCCATTCCTGCCTGCTATCTGGCTCTGTCCGCATATCCCCTCTCTCCTGCCTCCCTGTGGCTCCTTCTAGTAAGCACCATAGTAAGCTAGTGGCAGCTTTCCTACTAGAAGCCCTGCTGCTAACAAGGTGACCTTGTGGTGCTTCTTGGTGCCGCAGGGGTGGGTGCTGGGACGAACGGAGAGAGGGCTCCATAACAGACAGGAAGGGGAGTTCTCCCACCTAGAACAGTTCCACTTTCCACCCCTTGCCCGCCCTCTCACATGCTGAGTCTATACATAATGAAGAACTCATATCTGCATTCTGAATCCACCTTTCTAAACCAAACTAAGCAGACATTTTTGGGGAGTGGTAATGTTACGTAGACTTTGCTCTTTTAAGGAAAGCAAAAAGTAGATAGTGGTAAAGTCCTTTGGGAGAAGTGTCTAGAATTTATCATGTGGAAAGAGAGGGGTTAAGCAAGTGTAACAAATACATTGGGCATGTGTCGCTCCCAGCGTTTGTCCTCCCTTCAGAGAACTGTCATTCCCAAGGACTGGCTTGCTGCTGTTGCCCTGTGAAGGGCGCTGGGGAGACAGTGTTATTTTCTTTGCTGAGACTTCCATGTGACCAAGGCCCACCACCACAGAGAGGCAGTGATGGAGAACCCGCACCCTCCCTTCCTACCAATTCCTTCTCTGCCCCCAGGCTCCTGATGCAAGTTTTGGTCCTAGGAAGCTCCAGAGTAAAAACTACAATAAAAGCAACAACACTCTTAGGACTTCTCAGGATGCTTTTAGCACTTGGAAACCCTGATTGGAAAAATAAGCCTGAAGGCAGTTAAAGGTTTTTAAAGGTTTATTTGCAGTCTGCTGGCCTGGCACAGGATTGCTTGAGCCCAGGTGTGTTCGACACCAGCCTGGGTAACGTAGTGAGACCTCTTTACAAAAAAATCAGAAAAATAGCTGGGCTTGGTGGTGTATGCCAGTAGTCCCAGCTACTCAGGAGGCTGAGGCAAAGGATCACTTGAGCCCAGGAGGTCGAGGCTGTGGTGAGCTGTGATTGTGCCAAAGCACTCTAGCCTGGGTGACAGCAAGACCCCGACTTAAAATAATAATAATAGTAATAATAATAAATAAAAATTGCAGACTGTGGCAGGACGGTGGGCAGGTGTATGGCTCCATCTCAGTGCTCAGGAAATACCACTTCAAAAGTTTTGAAATCATTATGACTTTGCTTATAGAAAATTCATCCACATGTTGATGGAATTCATCAACTGATCTTTAAAATACACACATCCGGGGGAGTACAATAGATCGCATCCACAACCCAGTGATGCTGTGTTGTTTGACTGTGTGTTCATGTGTGTGCACGTAGTACTTGGACATCTCCAAATAATCTATACTGGTGAATTTGCTCAAGGAATGCTTCCAGCAGCAGGGTAAGTCTCTCCTGGAGCAGAGAGGAATGGTTGGGAGCGTGGGCTTCGGATTTAGAGCTCAAATCCAGGCCCAGCCACTTGCCTGCTGTACAATCTCCGATGTCACTCACCTCTCTGAGCCTCATGTTACCTCTTTTAAAAAGGAGGGTACTGATAGCCGTCTCATAGAACTGAGTGAACTGGGTAAGATAGTGTGTGCGCCATGGGCTCAGCACTGTGGCTGGCACCAGACGAGTGCCAACCAGCTATTAGGTACTAATATTGTTACTGCGTGTTTTGCAGATTTGAAGGTGGAGATCTTGGGAGAAGAAGGCAACAGACCCTCAAGCAGCTAAGTCTTCCTGAGGGAAATTTGGACACAGAAGCCAGGAGTCCGGACCAGCTACCTGCAGATCTCCCGAAGGAACCTGCCAGTGGCACTCCTGGGAGACGAGGTGCCCAGGGTGGCTCCCCAAAGTCCCTGAGACCAGCTTATGAGCAAGAAGGGCATCATGCTGACTGAGTGAGTGGGCATAAGAAGAGCCAGAGTAGGCTCTAATCAGGCTACTTGGTGTAGCTGGCTTCCAAGTACCCATACTACCCTCCCTGGCTACCCCAGCCTTGTCCAGAGAGGCAAAGGGACCCTCCCCAGGACACACAGCTGCGGCAAGTGTCTTCCTCTGGCCAGGGCAGGGACAGGTTGACAATTGTCTTGGCATCCCTGCACTCCCTGACTTTGTCCCTTCTCCCTTCCTAACAGAGACATGAAGCTCTGGCATGGCTTAGTGATTGCGGTGGTGTCCCTCTGCCTGCAGGTCTGCTTCTTCACAGCCATCAATTACCTGCTCAACAGGCACATAGGTAACTGGCTCAGCCGCCTCTCCCCTCCTGGGTACTCTCAGCGACCACTTCTGAGCCTGCAGCAGGATGAGACCCCATTGAAGTCCCCAAATAGAACAAAAACCTACTTGAGGACCCCATTGGCCAGATCCCTCCCATCCCTGCCAACCTGCAACCAGGAAGTCTCCACTCTGACCTTCTCCACTTCCCCTCTGACCTCACCTTTTACCCAGCCTATTTCTGGTTGGAAATGACTGCCCAGGGTTCTTCCATTGCCCAGACCTTCTGCCTAGACACAGATCTGCAGTGTTTATGAGGAAGCACTAGTTTAACCTGGGTCTAATTTGCTTTCTTCAACACTGCCAAAGGACTGAACATGAAGAAGCGGCCCTGAATTGCAACAGAAGGAAATGTGACTGGACTTAGAGATTAGTTTAAATTCTTGAACTGATTTACAATGGAAGGTAGAGAAACTCTGTCGTGGGAAGGCATTGCAATTAGGGAAAATAAAACAGCGCTGCTTTGGCTATGCTAAGACAGGGGATCAGGCAGGACGATGTTTTGAAAGCTTTTCCGGTAAAGGAAGCCTATCTTTCTCCATTCATTCATTCATTCATTCACTCATTCATCAGATACTTATTGAGCACCTAAGGCTATACAACAGAGAAAAAAACAAAAATCCCTACTCCATGGAACTTTCATTCCAAAGAACAGCAAGCAAGATAAACCAGTAGAACACATGTACTATAGATTATGGTAAGTGCTAAGGAGGAAAAATGAGGCAAGGCAAGGAGATGCAGACTGGGGGTAGCCAGCACTTGAACTTGAACGTGAACTTGCAGGAAGTGAGGGATGACAGCTCCTGTGAAGATCGGGAGGAGAAGCGCATTAGGCACACGGCCGCAAGAGCAAAGAGGCCGCGTGGCTGGAGTGGAGGAGCAAGTGAGCAGAAGCAGGAGAAAGGCGAGAAAAGGAAGAGGAGTGAGTCCCTCAGAGGTCGGGACGCGACTTTTTACTCCAAGCCAGGCGAGGAGCCATTGTGGGGTTTTGAGCAGAGCAGTGCTGAGGTTTGCAGGGATTCCTCTGAAGGCTTCACTCTGCTGAGGGCAGTGGTAGATGGCACATGACTGAAGAGACCACTTGCCTGACCCAGGCAGTTCTCACTTTGACCTTTGCCCTCTCCCACCTAGCCCTCCGGAGTGAACAGATACTGAAGGAGACCAGGCTCCAGGCCCCTGGACCCAGCCCTGCCCACCATCACCCACCTGCTACCAAGGAGAGGAAGGAGACTCGGACAGACAAACACATCTCTGCATCTAATTCCCCTTACAGGCGTGAGTAGGGGGTCAGGGGAGGACTTGTCTTGAAGCCTGTTTTGCTCTGTGTGGACACCCAGGGACCTTCTGTGGCAATCCTGCAGGCCCAAACCTCTAGCATGAGTATTCCTCACATCCACATCAGTACAGACCTTGCCAGCCTACTTTTTGGGGAAAGATGTCCATCCTATCATGTGGGGAAGATCCTGCTGGGTTTGTGTGGGTCTAAGTTCTCTTTTGGGTCTGGTCATGTGCAAATGGTTGCAGGGGGTTCGGGGACTGTCTCTGCTCCTCTCTTTGTAATACCACGGCATCTTTTCTTCCACTCGACCAGCTAATGGTGGAGCTAACATTTCAACTGGTTCTTCTTGCCTCCAGCCATGACGGCTACTGCGTCAGTGTCCTTGGTTGGTTCCAGAAGCTGGCTCCTCCACACTCCCCGGAGGGGCCCTTCTTCAAGATCTTAGACCTGGGTGGGTATCTGGGTGTTTGAATAAATACAAGTCTTGCTGATGGTTCAAATCTGTATTGCTTGCCCTCCTGCAAATGAACCAACAGGAAGTTCAAATCTATATCACCCTCCTGCAAGTGACCCAATAGGTCACTATTCACACGGTGGAAATTGCAGCCTCAGCAGCAAGACGATGGAGTCTCGCTCACCGAGATTGCACTTTTTCCACTAGTTTATCTCCTGATTGGTTTGAGTTTGCTTTGACCTGGTTTTATCTTTTCAGTTGAGATAAGGCCTCCATGCCTGTGGGAACCAGGGGAGCTTCTTACATGCCCTTGGTGTTTCAGCAGAATTGGAGAGGCATTGACCTCACTCTGACACTGACCCCAAAGCTTCACCAGAGCCTGGCCAGAATCAGAGACCGTTTGGCTGTCAGGGACCCGGAAATCATTGCTGAACCCTCTTGTTTTACATGGGACCAAAACCAGGGCACAAAAAGGGTTGATGCCGTGCATGGTGGCTCACCCCTATAAGCCCAGTGATTTGGGAGGCTGAGGTGGGAGGATTGCTTGAGCCTAGGAGTTCAAGACCAGCCTGGGCAACATAGCAAGAGCCCATCTCTACAAAAAAGTTCAAAAAATTAGTTGGGCTTGGTGGCACATGTCTGTAGTCTCAGTTACTTGGAAGGTTGAGACAGGAAGATCCCTTAAGCCCAGGAGTTTGGGGCTGTAGTGGGCTTTCATCAGTCCTCTACACTCTAGCCTGAGCAACAAAGTGAAATCTGTCTCTAAAAGAAGAAGGAAGAAAGAGATGTGATCTACCTAGAGTCAACGACAGCCTTGGACTAGAACCTGTAACTTCTGAGGCCAGAGCTGTGTGCATGGGGCCACATTGTCCCAGCATGTCCCTGCTGACTTCTCTTTCTAGCAGACAGTCCTTTTCAAGCAGTCAAGTCTGAGGTATTTTTTATTAGTTTTAGATGGAGCCAAATGAAGCAGACATGGACGTGGACATGTTCCTGCCTATTCTAGAGGCTTTCTCTCCCACCACCTTCCTATGTTCTGTCTCTCCTTCTTTCTCTTTTGGGGTCTCTGTATCTGTCTTCCTCACTCCTGTTTGCATTGCCGGCTCTGCCTCTGTCTTTATCTGATAATAAGAGAGTTCTCTCTTCCATTGTCTCTATCTTCTCTGAACACCTTCTGGTTTGCTTTGGAAGAGGAACTGTTTGTATTTCTCCCCAGATGACAGTGACACATCCTCAGATAGCTCAGACGGCTCCTACAGCTCACCTCCTGCCCACCAGGTAATGGACGCATCCAGTGATCTCAGTCCTCCATATGCTGGGGTCCCTGCTGTGAAACCCTGAGACCTCAGGCTGCCCCAGCTATAAAGGTAGAAACAAGAAAGAAGGGCTCCTTGAGTCATCCCAGCATCCTTAGCTGAGGGTGATCAGGCTCCTTCCTACTTATAACCCCTTATCAGCATGGGTAATCCAAATCAAAATGTGGCTGGTGGCTCACACCTGTAATTCCAGCATTATATGATAGGCTGAGGTTGGAGTATTGCCTGAGCCCAGAAGTTTGATACCAACCTGGGCAACATAGCAAGACCTTGTCTCTACAAAAAAAATAAAAAAATTAGCTGGGAATGGTGGCACACACCTATAGTTCCAGCTACTCAGGAGGCTGAGGCAAAGGGATTGCCTGAGCCCAGAAGGTCAATGCTGCAGTGAGCTGTGATCGTAGCCCTGCACTCCAGCCTGGGCAACAGAGTGAGAACCTGACTCAAAAAAAACGTGCTAATAGGAAACCCCCTTCTCCCCATACCTCAGTCACTGGACCAGAAACCTGCTCTGAGTCCTGACCTCACTTGGACTGAGTCTCTGCATCTTATCCCCCCATCACCTCGACCTGCCCATCCATAAGCCCATCGTAGGCAGACAGGTAGAACAAAGTCATGGGCAATCTTCCTCATTGCCCTAGACCTGCTCTCAGACACAGCTGCCTGGATCCAGGTCTTTCCCATCAAGCAACGGACAAGACTATCTGAGCACGAGTCCAGTCCTAGAGTCTCACCTCCTTCCACACAAGGTAGAGATCCTGACCCACATGCCTCTGCTTTTCTCCTTAGGCCACCAAGGATGTGAATTACACTCAAGTGGTCTTTTCAGCTCCTGGAGGACTAAAAGATGACTCTTCCCTGGACTATGAGAACTTAAAGGAAGCCACAGATTATGTCAATGTCAACCCAAAAAGCCACATGCCCAATGTCTGGACTTTTGTGAACCCTGCTGTCTCTGAGCCGGTGGAATACAATCAAGTGGTCATGTAAATTCTAGATTTTTTAAAGGGGTGCAGTTCTCTACGGATTCTTGCACTTAATTTGCAGGGAAATTCCTTGGTTTTATTTTGTTTTTCATAAATAAAGCATGGGGGGAAATAGGCCTATGCCTCAGCAAGAAAGATTCAGATCAGATGTTAGGAAGAACTTCCAGGTAAAGTAGAAAACACTGAAGTATATCAGTACATAGAAAATGAGGTCTCTCCCTATGCAAAAAAATTGTTAAGATTTTAATTAGCTGTTACAGAGTTTCGTCTGGTAATCTTATGGCTAAATGTGTCTCTTTGAGCTCTTTAATTATTGGCAATAAACAACTTCCTTAAAAGTTTTAAATAAAATTGCAACCACTAGTTCCTCTTGCCTAACCCTGCAGTTGTCTTTCTGTGTTTTGCTGAATAATCCTGCTCTGCCCTCAGAAATTTAAATAGTACCTCTAGAAAACCCACCATCAATCAACCTTTAAACCTACTGTTTCTTATAAGCAAAGGATGCCAAATAAGAATCCTGGTAAATACCAACCAGTATCACAACCTGTTATTCCAAGAAAAACCTTTCAAAACTCAATTTGATAAAATTCAATATCCATTCCTGGGTAGTTCTTAAAACTAGTCAGGAATACAAGGATGATTTCTTAACTTGATTAAGAATAGCTCATATCAAGTCAGCAGATTATGTGATATTTAACTGTAAGGTGCGAGAGGCAGTCCTATTAAGTCAGAAACAAGGTAAGAATGTCCACAAGCCTGCCATTCCCTTTACTATCTAACATTGTTCTGGAAGTTCTCATCAGTGCAATAAGATAGTTAACAAAATTAAGAGTTACAGCTGTTGCAAAGGAGGATATGTTTGTCATTGTTTGCAGATACCCTAGTCCTAGAAAACTATAGGGAATTAACTTAAAATGCTTTAAAATTGATAATGTGGTTACTGGTGATGAAAGAAATATGCAACATATTTTTTCCAAAAGCTAACTAGGATACGAAATGAAAAAAATTTTTTTTGCTCACATTAGCTAAACGAACATGCCCCCAAAATTGAAACCCTAGGTGTACTCCCAGCCAAATTCAAACCCCAGATCAGTGTCATTCTGGTCTTAGAGACCTGAGATCTATTAACTGTGCCCCATCTGCTGGCCACAAATAACTCTCCCAGCCCTGGTGCAGAGAGCAGTTGGCCAGCTTTCATCTCCCTGGGTTCCTCTTCCCCAAGATGATATAAGGGAATGGTTCTGGCCTGGGTTTCTGAGGTTAGAAAATTTTGCTGGCCTATTTGTCTCTTCATCTTTTAGCTACTATTATTGTTCCTCTCCTTAGAAAGCTTTTCTTTTTTATTTTATAGTTGTGGGGTACATGTGAGGACTTACTACAAAAGTAAGTTGCATGCAGGTGAAGTTTGAACTTCTAATGGGCCCTATCTCCCCCAGTATTGGACCTGGTACCCAGTGTGTTGCTGTGTGCCCCCCATCCATCCTCCCTTCCTCCCTGCCTCCCCTAACAGTGTCTAGCATCTGCCATTTCCACACTTGTACTGTGACCCATGATCAGGGTCCACTTACAAAAAAGAACATGTGGTATTCAGTTGTTTCTATGATTGTTCACTTATTATGGTCACCAGCTGCATCCATGTTGCTGCAAAGAACATGATTCTGTTCTTTTTTATGGCTGCGTAATATTCCATTGTGTATCTGTACCACATTTTCTTTATCTAGTCCACTTCTTAGAAAGCTTTCCCTTTTTTTTAAGCCCACATTTCTTTTATTTTTATTTTTTGAGTTGGAGTTTTACTCTCACTCAGGTTGGAGTGCAGTGGCACAATCACAGCTCACAACATCCTCCTCCTGGGCTCAGGCAATCCTTCCACCTCAGCCTATCTAGTAGCTGGGACTACAGGCGCACACCATTAGGCCTGGCTAATTTTTTTATTTTTTTGCAGAGATGAGGTCTTGCTATGTTGCCCAGGCTGGTCTTGGACTTCTGGGCTCAAGTAATCCTCCCACCTTGGCCTCCCAAAGTGCTGGGATTATAGGCATGAGCCACCATGCTTGGATTCTTCTATTTTTTAAGAAACCCACAAATGTGGGTTTATTGACACTGTCAGATATAGTTATAAGAACAAAAGAGAAAGCTTTTCTTAATGGAGTACAAGAAAGTCTACTGATTAAAGAAGCTGAATAAGGACTAAATACCAATAATAACAACACTGCACTTGCATCAAGAAATGAAACTCTACTTCTTATTGATCTCTCTTTTTATTTTTATTTTTTTGGAGTCCGAGTCTCACTCTGTCGCCCAGGATGGAGAGCAGTGGCACACTCATAGCCACCACAGTCTCGACCTGCTGGGCTCAGGAGATCCTTCTGCCTCAGTCTCCCAAGTAGCTGGAACTACAGGCACACACCACCACACCCTGCTAATTTTTTTTATTTATTGTAGAGACAAGGTCTCTCCAAGTTGCCCAGGCTGGTCTCAAACCCATGGGCTTAGGCAATCCTCTTGCCTCCACCTCCCTAAGTGCTGAGATTACAGGCGTGAGCCACCTGATCTCTTTTAAAAAGGAAAAAAAACCAAGAGTGTGCTGATGAGGTCCAGACAAGTTACAGTGCACCCAAGAAAGACTGTGCAGAGACATTGCTGAGACAGTTCCCACACCAGGAGAGGGGATTAGGGTAGCAGTGAGAGAGAGTCTGCTTTCTGCAGAATTCTAGGACAAGCCCTGGGGGCTGGGAGGAGATAGAAATAAAAAGATTTGGTCCTCTGGGATTCTCAGGGTGGGGTCGAGGCATTGATGACCTAGTGGTGGGGACAGGAAAGAGCTGGAGAGCATGTACAAAACAACATCTAATAAAGGGGAACTGACACAGAGCAATGAAACCAGAACCTTCCAATGTTTAGACATTGGGGACAAAAATGTTAGGATCGAATTAGCTTAATCAGCGAAAACATCCCAGAGAGAATTGATTTCTGACCTCAGTTTAGAAAGAAGAGTGAGAAATCAATTGATGGGAGAAAAGACAGAAGGAAAAGAAACAGAACTGACCTGGTACAGGCTCACAACAAATGCATGAGGGACTAACCTGAGCTGAATTGTCTGGAGAAATGTCTGTGACTGGCCTACTGTGATACTCTGAAACAGTGAGTTAATGTCAGGGAGGCCAGAGACCAGAGACTGTAGAATGATAGACCAACTGATTACGGTCTATAATGAATACTGCTTCAAAAGTATGCCATTTTATAGCAAATATATCATCGAGGTTGACAATAGCACCCTGATTTCTTATAAGGTCAAGAGTGTTGTTTGAGAGTAGAGTTCAGTTGAGTGTGATTGACAAAGTTGTGAGATTTGATGGTGCAGTTGACTCCTCAGATGCTCTGATAAGTGAAAAAGGTGACTGATTTCACCTCCCAAGGAGTGTGAGCCAGTAAGCTGATGAATGGGGCCAGCTAACAATTTGAACTAATCCTCAAAGTCATTCACTGCAAGTCAAGTTTCTAGAAATAAAGTAGCTACTAGTGTGTGATATTTCCATGAGCTTAAGGGTCAGCTGTCTAAATCTGTACAAATAGCCATCTCTATGAGTAATTACCCTTTGAGGAGCAGAGTTTCCAGTTCAATGAAGCCACGTTCTCCCACTTTATATGTCATTGGTCACCCAGGGGATGACCATGCTGCTCTACACTGGGTCCCTCCATGAGTGAGGAATGAATAGAAATCTCTCTAAAATGATGTGACAATAAAACTCAGAGAAACTGATTTGCTATCGGCAACCAGGAGGCGGTCGGTTGAATGCCAACAATGAACTGGAGATACAGACCACAGTAGACCATGGTCAATGTGACCTGCCTTCAATGAATTCCTATTCTAAAGGAGCAAGCACCCAAATGCCCACCGGGAGAACGTCAGCAAGATTTCATGAAAAGAATGTTAGAATCAGGTGGACTTAATCAGAGAAAATACCCCAGAGAGATGTCAGCCACCCAGACCTACAAGAGTGAGGAAGTACTTTATGCTCTTCATCAGTGGGTTTATTTACTCTTGCAATCAGGACAAATTGCTGGGCTCAGAGGGGTGCTCAAGAGGTCTCCTTATCCATTGCCCCAGCCTCTACCGGAACACAATAAAAAAACTCCAGCTGTGAGGCTTTTTGAGGTCTCACCAGCTCCCTCGAACACTGACCCACGTGTCTTACTTCCTTTTAGGCAGGAATTTCTGTATTAAGTCCCCCACCCTGCAGCAGAAACCTCTTGTTCTTTGCCCTTGCCCAATATATCCTTCGTGGGCAGAGAGAAGGAAGCATATATGCCCAGGGATCTCAGGGGAACTAGGTCAAGGGACCAAGACTGGAACTTTAGGAGAAAGTTCCCTATGGCATTCAAGCTGAAAAGGCTGGGTGAGTGACTTTCCTAGCCTGCCCCTTTGGGTCATTACAGGGGAGGTGAGGTACGTATGCTGTCTCTTAGCAAAGCTTGGCTGGAGAAGAGACAGGATTTTTTTTTGGTGTTTTTGTTTGTTTGTTTGTTTGTTTTGAGTTGGAGTCTCACTCTGGCGCCCAGATTCTTAGGTGGGAGCTGGCTGCCCAACCCAGCCCAGCCCAGCCCAGGCCAGGTTCACTTCCAGCTCCACACTGCCACCTTGTGGCTCCAAGGCAAACTCCAAGACACTCTGCTTTTCCCACTTAAGCTGGGGGCGCTGAGGCTTCAGGAGAAGCCCCTGCCGCCCTGCCGCCCCTCCTGTCCCCCTTCCCCCCTCCACACACACACACCCCTTGGCTTGAGAAAATCACACTGTAATTTTGTCTTGCACACCCCATTATCACTGCGCAAAAATATTAAATAGGTTTATTGGTCAATCTCAGCCAAGTGTCTGGGTCGCTGACCCAGGAATGAACTGCTACAACATGGGATAAATCAATAGCCCCTAGTTAGATAAAAGATGTATTTGCATACAAAACAAAGACAAAGTCATTTGGGAAATTACTGATCTAGATCAAACAATATTTAAAAAAAAAAAAAACTTACCACTCTGAGAGATCCCCACAGTTGCCTAATTAACCCCTTCCTGCCTCTCCTCTGGGCCCGCCCCTCATCTCCCACTCCTACATGGGCGTTAGGAGGTGAAAGGACTGTGTTTCACAGTCCACAGGATGGCATACACATTTTACACAAGTGCCAGCCCAGGGACTGTATCACTCAGTTTCTCCTGGGGGCAGCAGTCAGAAACCGGGATTGGCCCCAGAGAGCACAAAGCCTCTTACTTGCTTCCCACAGGGGCCCACCTCTTCAAACCCTAGGCTCTTCCACTAGCCCTGATGGTCCTGGAGATTTCTATCAGGCCTGCAGAAGCTGTCCTCTATAGGCCCACCATTTCCTTTGGGGTTTCCTGGACCTCAGCTAGGAATGGGCTCCTGAGGTTCAAGGCCCAATATCCAGTTGCTTCCCATGGGCCTCATCAAGGGACAGAACCAGCTTTCTGGAAAAGATCAGGTGTAGCCTTTCCACGGGAGGAACAGCGAGGGCCCCAAAGCGAATCCCGCTTGTGCAATGCAAAACAGAAAATACAACAGTGGTTAGAAGGAAGTTCTAGAGAAGGCAAAGAGTAGACAGGGAAGGTGCTTTAGTCAACCTTGTTCCCAGGTCTCCTCTTTTCCTCTCTGAACTGTGGACCCCCCTGGGCCCAGGGCCCTGGACATCATTCACCAGGTGCACTCTGGAGCCAGGCCATCATTACCCTCCAACATCTGTTGTGTTCTGTCTATAGTCTGCAGTCATAAATCCCTCCCAACAAAGCAGGCATGGCTATTTCTATGTAATAAATGAGGAAAGTGTTGCTTAGAGAGATTGGACAACTTGCTTAATAAATTCATGCAGGCAGAAAGGGGGTAAGATTAAGACTCAACCTTGAGTCTCTGGGGCACACAGCTGGTCTCATTTTTACATCCCAGTTATCATGATCAACAAAGATTTCCTACTGTTGGCTCTACAGTCAGGAACTGTGGTCTGAAGATGGAACGTGGGGGTGGGAGGCTTATGTGAGCTGAAGAAGGAGCAACTTCAGCAGCTCTGGTGGGCATGGGAGGCTCTGAAGCCCACTTCACCAGGGCAGATGGACGGGGGAGAAATGGTTGAATGTCAGGGGCTGACATGGATGTGAACCCAGTGATGGGGAGGCTGGGAGTCCTCCTGTCTGCCTGAGCCTTGGTCCCAGTAGGGCCTGTGTCTAAGAACTCCCCAGTTCTTTAGCATTGAAGGGTTGGGATGCTTTGCCCACTCACAACACTCAGCTAGGCTCTGTTCTTTTAAGGAAGCCTAAGGAGGCATCTTAGAGGTGAGTGTCCTCTCAAAGAGGTCCAGTATATCCCAAAAGCCACAGTCATTCCTCAAAGCTTCTAGGAGTCAGAAGGAGAGACCTGTTTCCTAGAGCTTCCCTGGGGAGTCCTTCATGAGATTAGTAATACATTAGTGTAGAGCTCATGGGTTTACAAACCACTTTTATATCCACAGACCTAAATAATTTGGCCCTCAGAACCAAGATATCAAGGATTGGTCAACATTTTACTGATGTTGGTCATTGGTGGTGGCAGGACCAGAACCTAGCTCTCCTGACTTTTTGGTTGATGCTGTTTCCACCAGCAAGGCTATCTCTTAGAGTGACCCAGAATTGAGATGGGGAAGCTACCCCCCGAAGAGCATGAGAAGGAGCAGGGCAAAGCTCCAGATTCTATCTTGGTCTGCAGTCTCTTCTGGCCTTAGAGAACAGTCCTGAGTATCACAGAGCCGAGGACAGAAGTAGACAGTATGGCCATGGTAGGACCCACAGTCACCTGAATCGAGTCAAAGGGTATAAATGTCATCATTATAAAAATCCAACAATGCTTCTACAGCCGGTTAATTAGAACACTTTTTGTTTCTCTACTGTAACACCATTTCCAGTCTTGCAAAGTCACAGAGGATTAGAGCCAGGAAAGACCTTAGAGAACATCATATGTATTCTACAGGTAAGGAGACTGAGGCCTGGAGAGGGGTGGCGACTTGCCCAAGGCTATGCAGATATCTGAGGCAGAGGTGAGAGCCAAATGCTGGGCTCCTGACTTGACCGTAGCATCCATGCGATTCATAGCAGAAGCTCTGAAGAACCTCCAGGGTGTCCCGAGCCATGATCATGTCGCTTTCTCAAAGGATGTCTCCTCTGTGCAGCCCTGGAGGAAGCAGCCGTCTGGATCCCTCAGAGGCAGGAGGGCAACCAGCCCCTGCGGCCTCTGAGGCGTATTCTTTCTCTTAATCTTATTATGACCATTTAATCTCCTCCTTCCCTCTTTCCTCCTGCCCTCACCCCCAGTTGGGCCATACTACTGAGGACAGACAACACTCTCCCCATCATCCACTCAGTCTCGGGGGAGGTCGGGGTGGGTAGAGGAATGAGCATTTGCAGATTTTCTACTCAGTACTTGGTGCTGTGCTAAGTCCTGCACCTCCGTTAGACCATCTCCCTTTAGTAGACAGGTGAGCACAGCAGGGGAAGCCCCACATACCCATTCACTTTTCTTCACTAAACATTCTTTTTCTCCAAAAAGGAAAAAGTCCAGGATCTATATAGGGTCTTCCTTATAGCTTATCATTTCTCCCCTCTCCTGGCTGGGCTGAGATGTGTTAGTCAAGTCAGAATTGGGATAGGTAGCCATGACACGAAACCAGACTCTGAGTTCCTACCACTTGCAGACATCCAGACAGTGCCATCCTAGACCTGCCCAGATCTGGAGCACCACATCACCACTTGGATATGCTCATGGACACTCTGTGAATATGGTGGGACCACGGAGGCAGGCAGCTTGATTCTCTCTGACTCCAGAGTCTGAGATCAGGAGATCATGAAGCAGCTGCCACACTAGAGGCAGCTGTGACACCAAGGCAGGGGCGACCATTCTGGCTTCTTCACCCGGCCTTGGACTGGGCGCCTCCATCTTCAACCCTGACTCTCTCTGCTGTTATGCCCAGTGCCTGAGGTCGGCAGAGACCTACCACTGGTCCTGGGGGCAGTGCCAGACCCCAGGGAGTCTTCCCTAAAAGATGCTGGTTTCAGTGGTGGCTTCCCCATCCACCTGCTCTGAATCCCCTGGTGATTCTTCAGGCCCAGGCCTCCCGCTGAGGCTGAGGCTGAGGCTGAGG
>CAUYQG010133580.1:0-60752 GCA_963574415.1 Tarsius wallacei | reverse complement strand
CCCACTGGGAATATACCCAAAGGAACTCAAATCACTCTATGAAAAAGATATTTGCACATGGATGTTTATTGCTGCATTATTCACATAAGCAAGAACATGGAACCAACAGTGCTGCCCATCAAAAGAGGACTAGATTTTTTAAAATGTGGTATGCATACACAATGGAATATTATGCAGCCATAGAGAAGGAAAAATTATGAACGTTGCAGCAACTTGGATGTACTTAAAGTCTATAATACTGAGTGATCTATCACAGAAACAAAGAACTGAGTATCACATGTTCCCAATCATAAGTGTACCTTGAACAATTATCGTAATATATAAGAAAAGTATTGACAGTAGTGGGAAACTGCTGGGAGTGAATCTCATCAACAAGCGTACCTGCATAATGAACATTTGCGTACTTAACCCTGAATTTTATCCCACATCTTTAAAATTAAAAATATTTTTTTAAAAAAGTGTAGCCTCCCTTTAGCTCAGATTTCCAAGCATCATTTTCTAAACTTTACCGTCATTGTGTTACTTTGAAAACAATCACTGCTTTTATAGTACAGATTTTTCTTTTACACATATATATATATTAATTTTTATAGATTCAGAGGTACCTGTGTAAGTTTGTTACATGAATATATGGTTCAATGTTGTGGTGTGAACTTCTACGATTGTAATCAATTTACTGACTAAGTTTTATGTTGAAAAAGAAAGCTAGAGAGGGGTCATGTAAATGTCTGCATAGAAATTTATTCCATTATGAGGGTACTCACAGACATATAGAAACATCTACCTTTTCAAAGGACTCCTGTGAAAATATTATTTATATACGTTTGTCCACGGTTTCCTGTAGGACATTTTATGATGTCCTAGGTATGCGCTGGAGTTAAGTTTCCATTTCAAGAGTCCAAGATCTTCATTGCTTCAAGGTATCATTCCTATAACTCATGGTTTCAAATGCCCTGAAATATTAAATGAGGATACTAGAAATGGCTTTTGTTTCTTACCCTTAGCTCCCCACAGTCAAGTCAACCCTAGCATTATATTTCCAGTTCATCAGTACCTTCATGTTATCTCCACTGTACCCTTCCAGCCAAATTCCTTAGTAGTAGTTATTAAATATTACAGAATGCAGGGCTTCTCAGACTAAAAAAGTTTTAAAGCCTGTCTCCTAGCAAATGTTAACGTATCTGAGAAAAGTACCCGGCGTTAAATGACTATGGTTCAATCTAGCTTCCTGCTGCTCTGAGTCACTCTTTAGACTCATAATTATTGCTCCTAGTGTTGTTGAGTGCTTTCCTATAGTTCTGCCATAAAGAGTTCCTTATTTTCCTCTAAAAATATCAGGTCATCAAATGGAAAAAAAAATTGGTACAAATTCCTATTCCACATGAATCTCCTCTATGGTGCTCAGTGACTATTAAAATCATACCCTTGAGTCTATTCTGAAAAACTACCAAAAAATTTAAACTATCAATCAGTAGTAGATCAGAGTTGTAACATATTCAGAGAAAATTTTATGCAGTTCTGCCACTCAATAATCATTTGAAAAATGCAATTAACTGATTGTTTATTGAATACCCACTATATGTATGTATATATTATAGATAATAGACAAATGAACACTTTTTTTGCAATGCCAAGTATATTTATACAAAAAGAACAATAAAAATGCTTTGTTGGAATGTGGAGTTTGATGATTCAAAAGAGGGACAATTCACAGCCTAATAAATAGAAAAAAAAAAAAAACAAGAAGTCAACACTGAAGAGGTGACACTTGAAATAAAAGACAAGTTGCAATCCAGCCTCTCTCCATATTTGTATTGAAAGAATAGAGTTCCCCTCAATTTGGCAATCTTAGGTTGAATTATTAATTCCATCATTGTTGTAATGAACTTGAACAAGAAGTATAACCATACGACTTTATGCACAATGCATATGACTGAGGTAATAGCATATTGACAGTAATGCTGAGTTTAAATGAGAAAATATATTTAGAAAGTATATAGCACAGTCCCCAGTATATCGTATGTGTTAAATCAAGCTAGCTATTAATTACATTGCTATAGGAATCATTGTCATTATTTCATGTACTGGGGAAAAAAGGCATAAGGACAGTAAAAGAATACGAGCAAAAGTCTGGAAGCAACAAAGCACACATTTTTCTGATAAACAGTGGAAGTTAAATTTGATCTGGCCATAGGACTCATTTGGAGAATAGAGACAGAGACAGGGTGCAATATTGGAAGAAGAATATTGGGGATTTATGGAGAGACTTTGGTGCCAGGTTAATAAGTTTGTAATTAAGTTGGCATACAAAAATGAGTCACAGAAGTTAACTGAGCATGGAAGTTATATAATTGGGTCTGTTCTTTTAAAAAAATTGGTCATGGACTTCAGTGGAAAACAGGAGACAAGAAGGGCAGTTTGAAGGCTATTAAAGCAGGCTTTGCAAAGGGAATAATATCCTTTACAAGAACAATAGCTATAATAATAGAAAGTAATATTCCAGGACGATTAGTGAAGAAGTTTATTTATTTATTTATTTTTGGCTCTGAGTAGAATGTAGAAAATGAGGAGATTGAATTGACCAGACCAATCTTAACAATTAAAAGTTGAACTGGAATTGTAAATAAATACAAGGAAGCAAAGATGGAGGTGAATAAGTTTTGTGGGAAATGTGGCACATTTTGATTAGTAAATGATAAACTTGATGGGCCAAAGGAACATGCAGTTTAAGGCAAGAAGTTAGTTACAGTCTAAGCTAAAACTGACGAAAAAGCTCACAGCTATAAACAGATATTTACATTTGAGTGTCAAAGACATCAGAAAAGTTGTCTTAAAGATGAGAAGTTTGAGAAAGGAAATAATAGGTCTGCAGAGGCACCTGGTACTATATCTTCTGCTTTTCTAACCAGTTCTGATCCAACGAGGTCAGCTAGGGAGAGCAATCTAAGTTGTAGGCTTCTGCAATAAATTGTTTCAAACCTTAGCACACATAGGTCATTCGGGTCTATAAAACACCATGTTTCTGCTCATTCACAGTTCAAGATTGCTTGTCATTAACTATGCAGAGGGCTAGAGGTAGTAACCAGTGTAAGCAGCCACATAGTCTATTACCTAATGCTGACTTGTATCTAATGACAAAGCAATAGGTTGGTGTCTTACCTAGGAATTATTCAATGGGTGGGTTCAGTGTTAACCCCTTTCCCCTCATAATTTCATCCTTTGTCAACTACTAAAATTCTTTCCTAATTTCATCTCTAAATTATCACTCAAGACAGAACTTGTCTGTCAGAGTCTTTTTGAATTTATTATTCATTTTTTTCCCACTGCAGTTTTCTCTTTGTGATACCGTCAGGATGAGTGGCCTTTGCTCCTTCTCAGTTGAGATTCTTTGGCAAGGGGCAGGGGAAGACTTGTTTTGACTCATTCAATTTTTATGGAATGAGTAACATTCTTGCAAGCACTCAAAACTTCAATTAAACATTGCACTCTGAATTCACGTATTTAAACAGTGTATTTGAAATTATGTTGCTATAATCTTCCTCTTCAATGTAATACATTATGCCCTCGTCGATATTTGCCAATTAATACTAATGACAGAACCATAGGGAGATCCTATTTTTCTTTGGACAATTAAAAAAGAAAAAGAGGTTGCGATTTCGAAAATGCAAAAAGGAAATTTTGACCTAAGACATTTCATTTTAAAGATTAAGGTAAATGCCAGGAAGTCAAAAAATATAATAGTATAATTTATAAGGAACATTTTGGTAAATTTAAAGATTTTGTTAACAGTTGAAGGATGCACTTCTAAACAGTACTAATAGAGAAAATCATATGCTATAGGAAAATGGAGTCAACAAATAAAGCCAATTCCTTTAGAATTTAGGTATTTATGGAGGAATATTGAAACACTGAACTAAATATAACTATCGTCTTAATGGTCTTTATCATTAGTGTCCTTGGATGCCATATTGTGGCGAGAACAAGGCCAGAAAAAAAAAATAGGGAGAAACAGCAATATGGTAAAATCCTGCCAAGATATTTAAAAATCGTATTTGTAATATATTTATATTAATAAATATTTATATTAGGTGCTCATTTATTTAACTTGCATTAGTTTTCGAAAATATTGAACCTAAAAATAAACAAATCAATATTTCTAGTCTTGACATCTTATTCAAGTTTCTGGATCTTATTTCCAAATATCGATTCAAATTCTACATCTCTCATCTCTGTGGAGCATGAAAAGGTTGATTCTTTAAAATATGTCTTACAATTATTATTTACTGTTATTTGTATTGCTGGAATAGTATTCATTATCTTTAATCCCTCAGGCCTGAAAAGAAAAAAGAATCCTACCAGATCACTCCTTTAAAAATCATTATTTTTATTTTAGAGTTGTGGGGTACATGTGAGGATTTGTAAATTGCGTGCAGCAAGTTTTCTCCCATCGACAGTGGACAATGTACCCAGTGGGTGGTTGTCTGCCTCTTATCATCCCTTCCCCTGTATCACAGCCAATACTGTTTATCCTAAAATTTTCAATATCCACTTTTTGTCTGCAGGGCACTATTCTTCAGGACAACATAAACTGAAGTGTTTAGCATCTGTTAAAACCCCAGTGTGTTATGCCATGCTCATTCTAGACTTTATATTTCCTCTTGACTAGATCGCTCATGTCTATCAAACCCTAATCTCCAGAACTTTCTTGCTTCATCGTGATACTCCATATTTCTTGTCAGATCCAAACTTTTCTATAACTAATATACATATTCACGACTCATAGTATTCTAATTTATATTTTATCAAATATGTATATTTATGTTGTATGTTAATAAATTTTGCAGTCCTCTCTCCTGCTCTGATTATTAAGACTAGTCCATTTCCTATAAATAGAAAGAAATAATATTGTAACATAATAATTCCCTATCTGTAACCAAGGAGTTGCTTGTGTGGTGTGAACAGAATTCAAATGGGCAGTTGGGGTGTTCATACCACTTGAATCATGCTTCCTCCCACCCCCATCCCAGGTTCATTCAGCACGGAGAAATCAGAGGTGGGGTGCGGAGAGAAGCTGGATACCTGGAGAGGATCAGGTGACCTCTCCCTAGGTCACCATATTTCAACATGGAATTTTGGGAAGTCTGAAATTCTGGATTTAAACTTGACTCTCCAGGTAACTATAAAGTTGTATTTGTCAAAGCGTGCCATTTGTTGGTTGCTCACTTGATTTATAAATTTTTAATATTTAAACATAAAAAATAATTACCTTTCTATCTATCTATATTTAACTACTTCCATAGATATCATATCTGATTTCAATTTTGTACCTGAGAATAAGTGGGTTCTGTGAGGTTAATTGACATGTCCACACAAGGTAACTGGTATGTGGCAGAGGAAGGCCTCAATTTCTGAACCCAGGCCATTTTCTCTACTTCAAGCTCACTATTTTCTTACATTTCCAATTACTTTATCCACATAAATATATATATAAAAAAAGAAAACCATAACTACAGCACAAAGTGCTATCATAGATTAGCATTTTTATTTTCTATTTCTTCAAGGTGCTGAAGTGCTGTCATTAAATAAGAACTTTGGGTTAGACTTTGCTTTGGATAATACACCAGTTAAGAGATGCAAGCTTCAATCATATAGGATAATAGATGATAGGCTGAAGAGAGAAATTGATTTTGAAGTTGTAATTTACTTGAAGTGTTTTGATGATCTCATAAAATACAGGCACAAAATTGAAGTTATTTAGGATTTCATGGCTCTCTTAAAGCTTGAATTACTACTTCAGTGTCAAAGTCCTCAAGAAAGATCCACAGGTTCCTGTATTAAAAACTACATATTTATTTCACTGTGAATATATTTCCTGGTGCAGAAGCTTTTCCTTTACGCTCTTCATCTCTCACCCGGCATTTCCCTCTTTCTCCTTTCTGCCTCGTAAATGGCCCACTTCTATGTTGTTTGGCTACCTGACTATGGTCTACATTTCTGACAGAAATGAAAACCACCCTGCATGTATTTTTAGCTATCAGTCATTTCCCTTGAACACTTTTCTAGTGTTGCATTATTACACAGGACATTATAATTTACTTTTACCATAATTTATTACTGGGCATCTTTAAGCAAGAGCAATAGCATCCAGACCAAAGGACACACGAAAATTGTCTTCTGTGGCTATTCTTTCATTGAAAGAGAGAAAAGAGTAACAAGGAAACCTTGGAAGGTTGCTCTAATGCAGTGGCTCTCAATCCTGGAAGCAAAACAGAGTCACCTGGGTAGACTGACCAGTTGAATCAGACTCTCCGGAAGAGACAGAATTTTAAGCTCCCCAAGTTATTTCAACGTGCAACTATGTATAAAGGCCACAGTTCTAGTGGAAGTCCCTTCATCAGAAACATAAGATTACTGGAAAGTACTACTTCTCCAATAGTGTGGGGTGTGTGTGTGTGTGCATGTATGTGTGTGCACACGCGTGTGCGCGCACGCGTGTGCATGTGCAGATAGGTATGTAGATAGTAACATGATAAAGTACAAACCAAATAAGAATATATACATATGCATATATATATATATGTTTCTCAAATGATTCAAACCTTCAAAAGTAAAAGGAATACACCATTATTTTTGACTCAATGCTTTACTTCGGGCTAATATGCTGCATGAACACATGCTGTCGACATTTCTCAAAATATTGTACATAAAATTGTTTATGCTAGGCATCATTATTTAGGTGGCAAATAGACTTATGTCTTATATTGAGATTTTTTAAAATATTATATTATGTAGCAGAAATATATATGCTTTAGAAAAATATGATATTTTATTGATTCTTTTACTTAAAATAAGGCTCACATAGGAATCATCACAATTATCCCCTTTATGCAGACAGCATAAGTAACAAATAGAATTTAAGCTTGCCAGCAAAGGTTCTCAACCATCTGTTTCTCTATTTTCCATAGATTGTTGAAAGTATGGATTACATAGATGATATGGATATTTGTGGGTTTTTGAAAATTGAATTTCTGTATACCTCCTGCATTCTTGTCAGTAATAAGTTTAAAAACTCCTTAAGAAATAAATTATTATTTAATTAGTCAAGTTTGTATAAATCCTGTTTTAAAATAAAAGTGATTGAGACTTTGTTGCTGGTTTGCTGATGTTGATGATTTTTAAGGTATCATTGAATTGTGATCAAAATTGGAATTTTTTAATTTACAAAGAGGCTTAATTTAAATACTTGTGATCATAGTAGAATATTCCTATAGTCTTTGTATACCTATGATCCCAATATAACATATAACCGGAGATTGTTTTGTTATTCAGTTACCCACTGCACACACACACACACACACACACACACACACAAATAAAAATTTGATTTTGGGGGGTGTTGGCAAACAGAATAGGTATGTTTCTCCTCTTCTCCTCTATGAAGGTCCATTACTAAATCCTGATAATAAATCTTTTCATTTCTGATGCTATTTTGAATAACCCATTTTTTTAAAGGAACAAGACATTTAAGAATCATAAAAAATAAATGTGCTATGTGACTGAGAATGATGATAGAAAAATTGCATAGGTGCCATTTATACTTCTGTATTTAATTAAAAGACATTGAAACCTCAAAAATTATTGTAAGGATACTTTCTAAAATGTGCTCAGGTTATTTTAATGATAAAATCGGAAACAGTAGCAAAGTTTGCACAGTGGTTGATTAGTTTCTTCTGTTAAACAATATGGCTTATCATATAATTATAAATATGACTGGAATCTTGATTTGTCAACGACTATTCTTTGTATGAAAAGCTAATATTGTTCATTGAAGACAACTGATATGACAAATACCAGGAACTCAGCCAATTATTTGGTGCTTTTAAGATAATAGCTGCAGAAGAATTTCCAATTTTTAAATAACAAAGTCTGTCTTTCCCTTATCTGTAACTGAAAAAGATAATTTTCCAACTAGTTGACAATTTATGTATATGAAAACAAAAAAAACACAGTCTTATATAATAGAAAATGTACACAGGATGCAAAAGCCACAATTGGTCCAATGTGAGTATCGTTCCTCTAATCCAAGCTGGAAAGTTATTTCAATTTTGTTGCTGTGGGTGCATAATGGACCCAAATATATACACATGAAAGCCTACTCCACCACATAAGCTAAGTGAAGAAGGGTGTTAATCATATTACCGACAAGCCACCCATTTTTATTTTCTCTCTCTGTCTGTCTGACTTTTTGTCTGAGTCCATAAACAACTCATTTTCTGCTTTTTTTTGCATGAACGCATTCTGCCACATTAATAAAATAATCTAAGGTCTTCTAGATAAGACTTCAGTTCAGAGACAATGCATTATTGTTTAGCTTTGCATGTTAGCAGATTTAATTATTTCACTTATCTTTAGAGACAGAGTTATGTCAGAATATTTAACTTGATAATTGCAAAATTGAAGAAACATGTCGATTTTCATCACTGGATGTATATTATCATATAAAAATGCGCGAAAATATTTTTAAAAGTCTGAAGAAATTTTTAAAAGTCTTACCTTTGTTTTCCTAAATGAATTAGCCTTGGTGTGTAGATGACGACCTTTGCCATTACTTTGTGAGCACCAAATAATTTTATCTATTCAAAAGAAAAATGTAGCCGGGCTCGGTGGCTCAGCCTGTAATCCCGCGCCTTGGGAGGCTGAGATGAGTGGATTACCTGAGCCCGTTGGTTCGAGACCCGCCTGGGCAACTTGGCGAGCCCTCATCTCTACAATAAATTTAAAAATAGCCGGGGTGGTAGCGCGCGCCTGTAGTTCCAGCTACTCAGAAGGCTGAGGCGGAAGGATCGCCGGAGCCCAGCAGGTCGAGGCTGCGGTGGCCGGGAGCGGCCACTGCACTCCAGTCTGGGCGACAGGATGAGACTCCAACTCAAAAAAAAAAAAATGGTCACGGGACATGAATATACACTTCATGAAAAAATATATACAAGCAACCAACAGATACATGAAAAAAATTATCAACCTAGTTAATCATCAGAAAGATGAAAATCATAACCACAATGAGATACCACCTAAATCCTGTAAGGATGACCCTCATCAATAAATTAAAAAAATAGATGCCGGTGAGGTTGTGGAGAAAAGGGAAAGCTTCTAAACTGTTGGAGGGAATGCAGGTTAGTTCAACCTCTATGGAAAGCAGTGTAGCAATTACTAAAATAATTAAAAATTGACCTTGCATATGATGCAGCAATATCTCTTTATGTCTGGGAGACCATAAATCATTCTACCAAAAAGCCACCTGCACAAGCATATTCTTAGCTGCACAATAGCAAAAACATGGAACCAATCCAACTGACCATAAAAAAGTGGACTAGACTAAAAAAATGTACATTTACATGATGGAATATTAAACCGCCATAAAGAAGAACAAAATCATTGAATTTGCTGCAAATTGGATGGAGTTGGAGATTATCATAGTTAGTGATCTGTCTCAGAAACAAAGAACTGAATACCACGTGTTCTCACTCATTAGTGGGACCTGAGTGTCAATCACATTTGCACAAGGTCTGGACACTGCCAGGGGAGGGAAGGGGCTTGTAGCATCACAAAGTTTACCTGATCCTAAACCAGGGGAAGTGAGGGCCAGTTGCCTGCAGCCTACTTGTGAAGCTAATTCTGAATTGTACCCCACATACTTATAATTAATCAATGCTAATATGACATGTTACTTAAATACTGTCTGTATTTTTGCTATTAGAATCTAATTCAAATAATTGTCATAAATTCACTGACATTCAAAAATCCATTTTCAAACAAGCATAGATGCAAGAGAACTAAACCCAAAATTATTTTACCAAATAATTGTAAATCTAGTGTTGACACTCCAGCAGAAGTAACTCACTGGTTCTGGTCAGTGAAAAATATTTTGAATCCATTGCGTGTCTTATTTTTGGATAAATAGTACACTTCCAGTTTCTTAATCATTCTATTTATTTTGTTCTCTAACACTTTTATTGTTACAGAGAAAAGGCATACACAGAAGGGTAATAAACATGACTATGCAGGTTAACAAATTATCTTAAAGTGAACATGTAACAGCTTCCTGGACTAAGATAGAAAATATTGTTAGAACTCCAGATTTTGCCAAAAGCATCTGACAAATGTCAACATTTTCTCCAACTAACAGGAGTAATTCCAGCATATCTTTTTGGTATTCAGTCCTTTTAACCAGCTAAATATGCATCTTTGTGCAAGGTAGGTTAAATTTTGTCAATGTGAAACTTTATAAAGTAGAATTATAAAATACACATATTTTTGTATCCTGCTTCTTTCCTCCAAATTGTTTTTACAAGATATCCATAATTTTGGTTTAGCTGTGTTTTTTTTTTCATTTTATTGCTGTAAAGTACTTTAACATATGAATATATTCCCTTTTAAAAAAAATCTTGCCCTTGATGACCATTTGAGCTCTTTTTATTTTGAAGCTATGAGAAGCAATACAAATTTACAAAAGGACACATATTTGTAAGACATTTTCCTGGAAGAAAAAGCAATAGTTAAAAATGTATGTACACTTTTAACTTCATAACATAATACCAAACTGTATTAATCCAGATTAATTGGTGTCCAGATTAACTGGCACAGTTATACATTCACCAGCAAAGTTGAGCACTTCTAATGCTCCACATCCCATCAATTCTTGATATTTTCATTTTAGTTTATATTAGCACATCTTGGAGATATATATAAAATTATATGATATTTTGGTTTTAATGTATATTTTCTTCATTACAAATTTTATACAGTATTTTCCATGTTTGTTGACCCTTTGGATGTTCTCTTTTATAAAATTCTAACTCAAGTCTTCTTCACATTTTTTTCTATTGAGTTGACTATCTTTTATATATAATGATTTGTGGACACTTTGTTTATTCTGTACATAGGTTCTTTGGCTATTTTTTGTATTACAAATATATTATCTTGCTCTTTGTTTTTGTTTTTTTTTCCACCTTCTCTATATTTTTTGATGTACAAAAGGTTTTATTTTAATTTGAAATTTACCCATCTGTATTTTATATGTAGTGCATGTTGTGTCTTGTTAAAGAAGATATTCTATTTTAATTATGCAATCCATCTGGAGTTTTCATAAAATATTCTTAAGAATGTATTAAAGTTCTTTTTTATTTGTCCTACATGAATATTTAATTAACTCAGCATTATTTAGCAAAAAGATTGTCCATGTTCTATTGTTCCACCACTCTACCTTTTTCATAAATTTTGTGTTCACATATACATAAGTCTGATAAGATGCAATTCTATTCCATTTTATCACTATATTTTTTGACACCTGGAAAAGAAAAACAAATTTCTCCTTGCATTTCCATAAATATTTGATCAACTTATCAAGTTCCAAAAAATATGGTAATTTAATTGTGATAACTTTGAATCTATAGACCAATTTAAGTAGAATTAAAATCTTTATAAGTTTCTCCAACATTATGACTGTTGCTCCTTGCAATTATTTTCATGAATTTATCTTAATAAGGGTATACAGTAGTATAGTTTGTTTTATCATTTTTAAAAATATATATAGATGATTTGACTGCTTTTATGGATTTGTAAATAAAAAAGTTATTATTATTATTTTTTTGAGTCAGAGTCCTCCTCTGTTACTCAAGATGGAGTGCAAGAATATAGTGACACTCTCCCAGCCACTGCAACCCTGACTTTCTGGGCTTAGGCAATCCTTTCATCTCAACCATTCAAGTATGCAACTATAGGCATGTGCCACCACACCTGGATAATTTTTTAATTTATTGTATATGAAGTCTGGCTGAATTGCCCATGCTTTCTAGAACCCCTGGGTTTAGGCAATCCTCTTGCCTCCACCTCACAAAGTGCTGGGATTACAGGCATGAGTCACCTTGCTAAGTGGCAAGAAACTTGAACTTTTATCAATTATTCATTGATAGTATAAAAATGCAATTGATTTTTATATATTGATTTTATATCTAGCAATATAATTGATATGTTGACTTCCTTATCTTTTTTGTAAAGTATTTATGTGTAGATTGTTTTTGGATTTATGGCGTATTAAATTCTACCATCAGTCAATTAACATAATTGTTTTATTTCTTTACGCAGCTTTAGAATAAGTAATATTTATCTGTTACTCTTTCCTTCCTGCAACTTTAAATCCTTTAATATAATACTTAATCATAATATTAACATATTACTTTCTTAACTTCAAAATGGAAAGCTTTAAATGGTGTATTGTTAATTATCACGTTTGTTGTCAGTGTTTGAAAAATACTTGGTGTGATATTTAACAAGTTGGGTTGGGCATGTTGGCTTATACCTGTAATCCCAGCACATAGAAAGACCAATGGAGGAGGACTGCTTGAGCCCAGGAGTTTGAGACCAGCGTGGATAACATAGTAAGATATTGCTTCTGCCAAAAAATAATTAAAAATAAAAAAACTTACCCAGCATGGTACACATGTCAGTAGTCACAGCTACTGAAGCAGAAGTATCTCCCAAGCCCAGGAAGCAGAGGCTGCAGTGAATCATTATTGTGTCACTGCACTCCAGGTTGAATGACAGAGACCAACTCAATAAACAAAAACATCACCACCACCACCAACAAAACCCTAAAGAACTAAAATAAATATTTGTTTATTTCCTGAACTGTGCGAACATCAATCTACTAATAGAAGATAGTTGAAGTTTTTTTTTTTTAAATAATCCAGAGCCTCTATTTTATCATTTATTTTCATATGGAATAGTCTTCTCAATGTAACAATGATAAACTTGGACCCCATTTTCAAAACAAACTATCCATTTTATTTTATTTTATAAATTTAGCTCATAGTGCCACCGTAAGTTAGCTAGTGAAGTAAGACATTTTGTTGTAATTAAAACATTTTTATTATAATTTGTATAACTGTTTGCTGCTTATAATTTTTTGTTCATATAGTACAAAACCCTTATAAGTACAAAAAAATAGTGTTTGTTTTAAGGGAAAAACACAATCAGAAAACATATGTCTTAAATGTTCATGTATTTTAATATATTTTTGAAAACCAATTTACTAGCATAAGTTAACTTACATCTTAAAAAGCTAGTTAAGAATAAATTCATACATTCATCTTGGATCATTTAATTTTTCATCTGATAATTTTATTTAAAATATTTATGTTTTTGCTTACAGGGATGAGCCTAGAATTTCAAATTTTTTTTCTTAAATTGTCATTAAATCATGTTAATTAAAAATGCAGAAGGCTTTCTTCCAAGGTCCTAATTTGTAGAATCATACTAGCAAAAGTGATCAATCATACTGATATATGTTTTAAAATTCTATGTGCCTTGTTTTGAAAGTATTTATTACTCTTAATGAAATATTAATTCAGTATATAAAATCTCATTTTAACTTCATGACCCTGGAACCACAGTGTAATACTAATTTAGACATCAAATATATATTTTAATAATGCATAGAATTATGTATTTTAAAATAATATTTTATTTAATAAAAACTCAGTATGTGGCAGTATTTATGGTACCAGATGAAGGTTTAATAAATTATTCTGATTATTTATTATTATTTATTAACTTAAACTCCTGAACTTTGAAAGAGCAATGTAAATTGACAGGTGTTTCGCTGGGTACAGAGAGAAAAATACAGATATATTTTAAAATACTTTGATCACATTTGTTCTAAAGTGTTAATCATGTTAATTATACTCCGAAGTATACATGTAAAATACTCGTTAAGAATTGATTCAGGAAAAAGAGCTTACTGTGTCCTTTGAACTTCTATTGAATTGCTTGTTTTACTTTAAAATTACCAAGCCTTGGGCTTTCTTTCTTTCTTTCTTTCTTTCTTTCTTTCTTTTTTTTTTTTTGGACTACATTTTGGCTTGGTCACCTAACCAACCGTACTTGGATTCCGTATACATTCATTTTTGCCTCTAAATTAATTCATAGGCTTTCCCTTTTACTGCTCTCAGACTGCTCAGCAGCTTTAGGTAAAGGTGCTTACTGAATTCTGCCTTCTGAAAATATACCGTTTGTGACTTCTAACCACAATCAAGCACTCACTCAATATATTCCAAAATGAGATGATTCTTGATGAAAGATTTAGAGCTTCCGGAATTAGTCAAAAAAGGAAGCATGAGGGAAATATGGAACATTCAAAGAATTGAGTAGTTTATGTGCATAGTGTGTGTGTGTGTGTGTGTGTGTGTGTGTGTGTTAGTTTATCATTGTGTGGGTGTGGCATGCATGACTAATAGATAGAAAATGCATTGAGGGAATCACTAGCTCTGGGGTAAATAGGATGCTATTAAAGGTAAGTGAATTCAAATAAATTTTGTTGTGTAAGATTTTAGAATACTCCAGTGAGTATTAAAAATATTTAAAGAGTGCCATGACATAGCCTTTTCTGGCAATTCAGAAGAAAAACAGAGAATACCAGCACAGATTAACAAATACACAAGTAGCAGAAATAAATAAAAAAATCTATAATTTGTATTTCTAACTTATCTTCATCTTTGGTTGGTACAGCAGAACAATGCAACTTAGTGAAGCTTGAAAATAAGATAAACTGTGACAAAGCTAAAAGTTTTATTGCTTTAAGTTTGAAAAAGAACTATAATATAAATTATTTTGGGAAATTAGTTATCTCTGCAGTTAAATTCACTTAAAGAATTTTTTAAAATATATGGAGAGGTACAACTCTAATTTTTTTCTGACTACAATTTCAAATTATTTCTAGCTGTCAAGATTAAAATAGTAAGTTAAAATTTTACCTGAAATAATTAGAGTTATATAGTCTTTTAACAACTCTTCAAAACCATTTTTTCCCTACTGTTTAAAAAAAAAAACACAGAAGTACAGAGAAGTTAAATTTGAATCCGGGACTATTTAATTCTATAATTAATGTTGTCTGATTTCTTCCACATGCCTCTTTAGCATGGCATTGAGGAGAAGTTTTGAACTCATAGCTAGAAGACTTGGGAGAAAATAATCCTAGATGACTAACATGCATGACTTTTGATGTATTGCCAGATTTCTCTAAAACTGGGTTTTCTTTTCTAGGTAATTATAAGATTGACTCAATATTATTGTGAAAATTAAATAAAATTATCAATATGAAATATTTTAGCACAGTTCCTGGAATAAAACAGATATTAAGTAAATGTGTGCTTCATCTGAATTAGAAATTAAAAGGAAATTGCAATCATTTTACTTCATATTTAAAATATTCTGAGTATAATAAAGTTAAGCATTTCATTGTCTGTGTGATGAGTCAAACTTCTTAATCTATCCTAATAGTTTATTGTCTGAATAACAACTGGGTTTTCATGTTGAATCAATGAGGAAACTCAGTAGGAGGGCAAGATGATAGCAAAAATATTAGCAGAGGCTGATTCAGTGCCCTAGGCAATGGAGTAGCCGTCTGCTTATTGATGTGTGTTTTTAAAGTCACTCATGAATGGCCTAGAGACTGCTGGGAGCTATGTGATCTTCTATTCTGCTTCCTCACTGAGGAGTCTTCCTCTACACAGCTGTTGTACTTTCTGATGCCATGACACTGACTCTCTTCTCTGCCAGATGCCTGCAGTTTGGAACACCTGCTATTGATGTGATGGTAAACTGTTTTCTATAAGACTATCCTAAGATATATGTGTACAATATATATATATTTTTTAATATATAAAGAACTTTATATATTCTTTTGATATAATATATTCTCCCTATATGTCATCTCTCTATATGCGATGAATATGTATTTTTCATATATATAATTCAAATTTATATGGATGGGCAATATATCTAATATACTTAAAAAATGAAATTACCAGCCAACTAAGTCAAATTTAGAAAAGAAAAACAGACCAATAACTTCCAAAAATAATTGTTTTCAACTAAGATTACTTGAATAACCATCTTGCTTTCTACTTTTCTGTTACTTTTGGTCTTTAAATTTCTGATTGACTCTATGCATAAGATAATTTTTCCAGATAAATGCCAAGGACCATATCCATATTACCTGCAAAGACTGGTTTAAATATGCTGTGTTTCTTTTGCCTGTTTCAGTGATACCGTATTGGCAAATTGCCTTCAACCCAAGGGCATCAATTTGCATAATAATGTGCATAAAGAGTTTAATCAAAAATAAAATCAATTCTGAAATTCATTTGCATCTTCATGATAAATTAGAAAAATTATAAGGTAGATGCATATTCCAACAATTAGGACTGGCATTTGGTCAGCATTATTTTTTACTTTGTTTTCCCAGTGGATAATTATCATGCCCTCATGACCTAGAATAAGGGAACAGTAGGTTAAGCACAAAAAAGAAGCATTAATATATTGAAAGCCTGACAATTAAGCATCACTAACAAATAGCACAGAAATTGCAAAATTATGTTATCAACTCTATTTCTAAATATAATAAATAACTTTTATTCAGCAACAGATATTGTTATATTGTAATAAATAAATTGTATTCAAAAATAGATTTATATTTTTATTTTCATTTTATGTACATATATAATTCTAGACTATAAAAGGTAGAAGAAAATAATGCCAATCTTTTAATAACTTTACTTAAGTTAAAATATATCAGTAGTAATTATTGATATAACCAGGTTATGACTTAAAAATCTAACTATATATTTATATTATCGTTTTTTGAATATCCATTTCCTCAATTTTTAATTTATGCCAAATGCCTGATTCTTTTACAGCTGTATGTTACCAAGTGAATATAGCACACACACAAAAAAGTAGTATTAAAGATAACTTGATTTTGGCTTCTCTTATCATAGCAAAGAAAGATGTACCACAAAATTTATTCTCAAATTGGACTATTTAATATCAACTTCCTTATTTTGCACATTGCAAATTTAAACACACTGGAAAATTTTTATAAATGCTTCATAAATGCAAGACATTTTATAAAATAATCTTCATGGAGTGACTTCGGGCTGTTGGTGTCCCATTTTTTCCACTGGTTTGTCATTAAATTTATCACTTTTAACTGACAATGGCTCATACTCCTATTGTTTAAAGTTTAACGGTTGAAGCAACTTTATTGATAATTAAGTCAAAATAGGGAAGAGTTTTTGATCATTTAATCTATAAAATTTTATTCTTAGGAATTATTTTGTAAATTGGGCAATTGTCTGATCTCATAATTTCAATGTCCAGAAAATGTATAAAGATTGATAAAGTAATATTAGATAAAGTAGAATCATTATTAAAAATAAGCTAAAAATTAAATAATAAACATATAAATACTAACATATTTTAAAACCACCTTTTTAAGGATTAAATCCTGTACTATAGCTGGAGATTGAATAGACAGCAAGCTATTCATTAAAAAATTCTAGTAAAAATACCAAATAATGATAAAAATTTAGTTAAATTATTCATTCCACTTCCAAAAAACTGACTTACTATGTGACATTTTGTATGACAATAAAACAAAATTCAAATTGAAGCATGATATACAAAACAATGGAGACACTAAAATATGGGTGTTAAGAGAACGTACTCTGGAGCCAGAAAATCTAGTTTTAAATTATGTCTGCCATGAACTAGGTAAGTAACCTTGGGATGTTTAATTACTCCCTCTGGGTTTCATAACTCTCATCTGTAATGGGAAATAATAATATCATATATATTTACATTATAAGGTTACTGTGAGAAAAATTAGTTAATACAACCAAAGCATCTAGAAAATTGCCTGGAAAAGAGTAAATGCTACATAGGTAGATCGCTATGAGGACAGTCACTACAAGTTGAACAGTGGAAAGAACCCTGGGGTAAGAATAGGAACCCTAGTATCTGGTTTAACTTCTTTCTCTACGTGAGACAAGGTTAGGAACTGTAGAAAAGCGCAGTCTGTATTTTGATTCCCTTGTCTTTAAAGTTAATAAGTTATATAGTAATCCTCAATCTTGCATATAATTAGAATTTCTCTGATTTTTTTTTTTTTTTTTTTGAGTTGGAGTCTCACTCTGTCGCCCAGCCTCGCCCTCCTGGACTCTGGCGATCCTTCCACATCAACCTTCCAAGTAGCCGGAACTACAGGCACACACTACCACGCCTGGCTAATTTTTGACTTATTGTAGAGAGGAGATCTCGCCAAGATGCCTTGGTAGGTCTCCAACCAGCAGACTCTGGCAATCCACTGGCTTTGGCCTCCCAAAGTGTTGGGATTACAGGTTGAGTCACCCAAATTGGCCAACTTTTGAAAATTATGTATATATGTTTTGAAAACCACCAGTTATTAAATATACTTATTATAAAAATCGAAAATCAAGTAAAACAAAACTCCTGGTTTAGGGCTTCGGCATTAGGGATTTTAAAAATTCTTAGGGATTTTGAACCTAATTCTCATGATTAGTTCTCATTCACCTTTTTATACCCATTATTCTAAATAATTTGACTTGTCCTTACTTGTTTCTTTACCTTCTAAAGTAGTATATGTTTGTATCATATACCTCTCATAGAAATTTGGTGAGGATAAGCCAATAGTCTTAAAAAAAGTAATAAAGAAATAATAGATTAATTAAAAATTGTTAAGTACTGTTAAATAAATATATTGTTACAACTTCTCATTCAAAGGTATTTAGTCATCAATATTGACTGTAAATGTTAGCATGTCGTGTGATTTGAAAGTCTACCCCAAAGTTTATTTGTTGTAAACTTAATCCCCAATGCAACAATGTTAGAAAGTAGGACCTAATAAAAAGTGATTAGGTCATGAAGGCTCTGCCCTGATGAATGAATTAATGTTGTTATCAAGGAATTGGGTTTGTTATCTAGAGAGCAAACTTGTTATGAAAGCCCTTTTACACTTTTGCTCTCTTGCCCTTTCCCCTTCTATTGTGGAATGACACAGCCTGAAGGCCCACATCAGATGCCAACACCTTGATATGAAACTTCCTTGCCTACAGAACTGTGAGAAAAAAATTTCAGTCAAAAAAGTTGTTAGAGTCTAATTAATAATTTTCATTTTGAATTGTTTTGTGAGCAACTAATTATATAAGTTGTCTAACAATTAGCAAAACCCTTTGACCTAGTTAAAGATATAGGCTTAATTTTTTTCTTTTTTAAAGTTATATAAAAATGACTTTTTCATTTTGAAGATGTTATGAAGGTCCAAGTTTTGAAATTGATGCTTGAAAGGCATCTGGTGTTTTCTCTAGATATGTTTGTTTTTTGTTTGTTTGTTTTTTTTAGTAAATAAAGCCACTACTGTTCTCTGAACACAAGTAGAGTGGATTATCTGATTGAACAGACTGCCATTTTGGATCCATCTACAATCTTGTTCTTTGTTTTTTATAGCTTCTCTGGTCAGATAATTTCTGTGATTCTACATTATGCACAAGATAGGCCTATTTTCTGTTATTAATATAATATAAAATAAATGTCAGAAATCTTCTGAAGCCAGTAAACATTTTGTGATATAAAATACACCTACAGTAGGCAGTTGAAAATAATGGCATTGCCACAATAAACCTCAGAGACTGCAGACGTCCTCAATAATTACAGTTAGTATATCTAGCAGAGAAATAAGCTAAATGAATTGTATTACAAAGGGCAGAATACTGGAATCAGGAAATCCTAGATTTGAATTCTTATCAATAATAACTAAGATGAATTTTGAAAAATTATCAATTTCTCCAAGATACAACTTTTTAACTTCAGAAAGAAGGATTTGGTAACTAACTAAAACTAATGTGTTGGCGCATGATACAATATACAGTAAGGCAACGTTTAACATTCTGAAAGATGCATTATTAGGCAATTTTGCCATTATGTAAACCTCATTGGCTGTAATTACAGAAAACTATTACAGCCGACTACACACCTAGGCTACATGGTATAGCTTATTGTTCCTTGGTAACAAACCTGTAGAGCATGTTGCTGTACTGAATACTGTAGGCAACTGTATTTGTATATTAAAAAATAGAAAAGGTAAAGTAAAAATACTGTGCTATAGTTGTAAAAGACCACTGTGTTATATGCAATTTGTCATTAATTGAAAGTTGTCTGGTGCATAATTGTATATTTAAAGGTGTCTGGCAAACATTTGCCACATGTTGATCCTAGCAGTGCTTAAGAAACGTCAGTTTCCTTGACAATGGCCTTCCTCAAAGAAATTCCCTTCTTTGGTGCATCAGCATTAGCTTGGTCACTGAGATATTATACACCAAGTAGCTCGACATTTTTCTGTATATTACGGGTAAAGAAAGTGAATGATTGCAAGAGGGGGCAGAATTTTCCAAGAAAATGTATGTATTAAGTTCAAAATTAGCCACATTTGTTCAATAATTTCTTCACAGCAAATAAAATTTTGATCGAGTTCTTAAATGCTCTGGAACAAACTACTATAAGTTTACTATATGTAGATATTATATATCTAATACAACAAATATTGTTTCCTACCAGAAGCAAATGATTAGCAGCTTTGTTTTTTGTTGTGTGTGAAAATTAAAATTTTAATATGCAATCATTAGGAAAAAATCTAGTAAGTTTATGCTTCATTAGATGTGACTCATCTACTCATCACATAACAGAAGCAAATCTGACAAATATTTTACAGAATTATATTAATTATTTTCTTAATGGGTATGAAATCTATAAAAATAAAAGTGAAAATTGATTAATTTTTATGTAGATTGAACTAGTTTATATCATATATGAAAAGATACAATTATTTCTAATTCAGTTTTAATTAATCAGTATATCAATCATAAATGTGTGAAGTATTAAAATGAGAAAAATCTGTACATTAATTCTAAATATTTTCAATGTATTAAAAAAGTTATTTCTATTATTTTCTTATGTTAAAACATACCTGCCAGGAGAACAAAGCATAGATGTAAGTGAAGTTTGTCTCTGGATTCCTAAGCAATTTGTTTCTAAAAGATCTCCCATGACCCAGTTTTTTACTTTTTTTAATTTTTAACTTTATGCAATCAACGTAAATGTTTACTCTTTCCTTTAAGTCTTGATGAATATTTAGAAAATTAACCTGGACACTTCTGTTGTTAACATTATTTCAGCCAATTATGTTTTACATCTCTTCAAGCCAAAGCAAGTAAAGATTTAAGATTGTGAAAATTTTAATTTATGTATTGCTTAATTTTGACTTTTTGCATTCATACATGTCTTGGATAGTGACACTCATCTTAAATCCTAAGTTTAAATGTGTATTATTCTATACTAATTCATGGTGTTTAAAATATTAAACCACGTACTCTGTAAATATAATGACTCTCAAATTTTGTTAATAATATTTAGAACTTCTTTGACATTCCTAGGTCTGAAATAAGCTTTCAACTAGAAAAAAAAAACATAAGCTTAATATATAAAGTAAGTATATGAAAGAAATTAACTAGCAAATATGTATATTATACTTTAAAGATAAATTAAATGAAAAAATTAGACAAATATTTATTTAATAGTGCATGATCTTCATGTACAATCACTAGGCATCAGATGAATTGCAGCAGTAATATTAATTTGCAAAAGGAATTCAGAAGTACAGTCATTATGATTAACAAAAGGAGAATAAAGAAAAAGTTTTCTGAGTGTATTTCAGAAAACAATGATCCTGTCAGTTCCAAGCAATATTCTGTGAAGAATAAAAACAAATATGCACATTCCATATATATGAAAGCCTTTCAACAAATAAAATGTCTAAATTTATTTAAACCCGATTTTTTTTCCAAATTACTTGAGGAGTGGTAAGGACCATCTTATGGAAAGTTTCATGGAATATTTGAAAAGTGCAGAAATTTTAAAAAATTATTTAGCATTAGTGTCAATTACCCCCTGTAATATCATCTAATTATCAAATAATCACAAGTATGAAACTTTAGAATTAGGCAAATGTATGTATTTTAAATAATTGTATTATAACTACCTAGAACACAGAGGACAAAAATACAATTCTTAAAAGATTTCAAAGTCTAAAAGGTTGCATACCATTGGCTACCATATGAACAGCAGTAGGACAAACATAATCAAATTTACTTGGGAATTCCATATAATAGGACAAAATTTAAAATAAAACTTATGTGTTGATGAATAAAATCTAAAATCATAAACAATTAAAAAAATCCAATGGCCTTGCTAAATATTGTGAAAATCAAGCAGCATTCATCATTAGTTTTACTTCTTTGTCAAGGAGAACAATAACACATTACAGGGACATTTCTGGCAGCTTGGCTTTTGCATAATGTATCGCATAGTGGTATTCATCAGTGTGTATTCTTTGCCAATCAATGGGACAGTTTCCCATTGTGTAGTGGTGAAAAGGAAGCCTGAATAACTAGAAATAAAGAATTTTTTAAAAATGGATTTGTATGGAACATCTATCAAAAAATGTACCATGAAAATCATGTTTTATCTTTTAAAATCATATCTAAGATTTAAATTATTTTTTAGCCAATATTGGACTGTATGAGATACATTATCCAGATCATCACCTCAAAGATTATCTTAGTGTCTCCTTAATGTCAGTGAAATTAAGAACAAAGACTGTCAAAATATTTTTCAAGTACAAAAAAAGTGTTTAAAGATTATAAAGATAACTAACTCTACAAATATGAAACCTTGATTTGTTAAATCTATCTTTAGTGTTTAGGCATGATTAGTTCTCTAATCTGTACACTGCATTGTAATAAGTGACAAGAACAGAGCTGACATTGGATCAGAGAACAATAATTCTTTTAGACACGTAAGTCTGGTGATAAAGTAAGTTTCCCTTCAGATTTGCAACGTTACTTAATTTTATATTTTTTTAAAGTACCTGTGTTCCAATATTCCTACTTGTACATGTGAATTCAATGTTATGAGTTCATATAATTATTGCATAAAATACAAACACCCATAAAATATTTTTCTACAGTATTGCTTGCACATGTAGTATGCTTATTTTCCCATTAATATTAACATCCATTATTAAGCAATAAAACAACATTTCTTGCATTTTTTTCTAAAATCAACATGGCAAAATATAAATATAGATAAGTATACACATTTACAGATATCTCCGTTGGTTCCTTTCATTCTTTCATTCTAAAAAATCTGAAATATTTTTTCCAGATTCTTATGTGATCTCCCATAATATTGTGTAAAAAAATAAAAATACTCAAGGTGAATCCAATGCCACTCAACTTTTTAAAAAAAAATTGTACTTTAATATATGCTGCTTTTAAACTTTTTTATCTTCAAAGGAAGATCTTTTTATTTTTCTTCTGACATATGGCAATGCCATTTTATCTGTTGGGGAAAAAGATGTTATTACTACAGATTTAAGTTAGATTTTATGGCTCATAAGTTCAATTTCTACAAGATATTAGATGTTAAATAATAAAGTAAATTTAGTAATTATAATGTTTTTATGAATTATAATTCAATATTGTTCAGATTAAGACTATTATTATCATCTGGTGAAAAAATGAAGTTTGAAAGCTGAATATAGCTATGTAAATGATAAATATAATTACATCAAACTAATCTAAAGGTGTCTGAAATACAGAGCTGCAAAAACATAATTCTCTCATTTTATCTTTTGCTTCACTTTGTTTGTTTGCTTCCTTCTGAAAGATAGAACTTGATACTTAAATGCAATTGAAAATATTCACCAGATGGTAAGAAATCGTAACAGTGTTTCATTAAACTGAAAATCTATAGGATCTTAAAATTAATCTAACCGGGTGTGGTGGCTCAAGCCTGTAATCACAACACTTTGGGAGGCGGAGGCCTAAACCCAGGATTCTAGATCAGCCTGGGCCACTTGGCAAGACCTGGTCTCTATAATAAATCAAAAAATTAGCCAGGTGTGGTGGCATGTGCCTGTGGTTCCACCTACTTAGATGGTTGAGGTGGAAGGATCTCCTGAGCACAGCAGGGTGAGGCTGCAGTGGCCGTGAGCGTTTCACTACACTACAGCCTGGGCTACAGTGGGACGCTGACTCAAATGAAAGAACAAGAAAAAAAAATAGGAAAAAAAAATCTTAAAAAATATAAGGCTTTGTAGGGGAAGTTAATTTTTTAAAAAAACTAAAAATACTATAAAGATAAAAAATGATCTTGACCCTAAGGAAATAAGATTTTAGATTTATAAAGAGCACAGAGATCATGTAGTCCTTAACTTACTTGACACGGAGAAGTGACACTCAAATTCAGTTTTTGCACTTCCAAGTCCACTCCTGTTTTGAGTAATGACTTCCTCCTTCCTTCTAAAAATAAAATAGCATTTTAATTCCATCTATAGAGAAAGATCAGTAGTAGAGCATTCGTCTTGAATCTTTTTATTTTGATTACACATAGAGCTGAGCACAATAGGGACCTTTTAGGAGCCTACTCACTACAATCTAAAGACTGCTCTTTCTCCTAATTTCAACAATCTCACCCAACTTTTGAAAGACATAAGACATCCATGAAAGATAATGTTGGCCTACATGTTTCCAAATTTTATATCTTTATTATCAGTTAAATCTTTGATTTTCATGTACTAGCTTTCACCTCTCCTTGTTGCATATTTCAGTTCCTCAGTCAATTAAAGCTTTGGTGTCTGGGTCAGAGTCTTCCTTTTATCTTCATATCCTGCCATCATTTACCCAACAATATGGCCTTAGAATGTCTTCACATTCTTAACCCTAGTGATCTTTACATCTTATTTCAGCCACAAATTTGCATGGTTACAGCTCTGATATTATTACTACCTCAAAATGTTACAACTTCTACAATTATAAATTTAGATGGCCCACTCTTTGATCAAAAAAATTTATATATTCCTAGATTGCTCACTCAAGTACTCTTATATTCAAAATATTAATTGTACCATGAATAAGATTTATTAACTTGTGAGTGTCCCCAAGTTCTTTCTTTCCTAGTTTGTAACTCTCCTTCATAAAATGATTGCTTGCTTTTTCCCTTAAATTGCATAAAACATAAGAATTGTTGAAGATACTGACTATAGTACTTGTCAAACTTTATTTTTTAATCTTTTGTTCACCACTGTGATAGATTATGACTGTTCCTTATTTTTTTTTTTTGAAAGAAGATTATGCATCTCTGCCCCTTGCTGTGTGATTTATGTGTCCTGTGAAGGGAGTAGCTTCCTACCTTACCCTCAGACTTAGTCATGAGTCTTACTGTGGTTAAATGAAATGTGAGTACAAACTTTAAGTAGAAGGTTTAACCAACCTCACATGTTTCCACATATTCTTCAATTGTGCCAAAAGAGCAATGTTCTTCAGGTTGAAGCTACCCCTCAGCCTGATTCCTAAAATGAAAAGATACATGTAACAGATTCATAGAATGAGAAAGAAATAAGCTATCATTGCTGTAAACGGGGTGCATAATACATTACAAACTGAAGTACGAGTCAGGACTGTCAGAGATAAGTTAAGTGGTTTAGCCTACAACATAAAATGTCCAGAGAAGTTTGAGAATTAAGAATATAGAAAAGAAAATTAAGCATTGCAAAAATCTCTCAAAATATTGCATGGGTTATATAGGATAATTTATAAGGTAGATGAAAGTATTATAATATTTTTAGAAATTTACTTTAATTGTTGTATAGTGCTTTTGAAATGTGAAGCCACACATAGATTAGATAACATGCGGCCCACACTTATATTCAGAGCATAAAAACAGCAAACATTTACTCAGTGTTCATCACTTTATTTTATTTTATTTTTTATTTTATTTTATTTTTTGAGTTGGAGTCTCACTCTGTTGCCCAGACTGGAGTGCAGTGGCCGCTCCTGGCCACGGCAGCCTCGACCTGCTGGGCTCCGGTGATCCTTCCGCCTCAGCCTTCCAAGTAGCTGGAACTACAGGCGCGTGCTACCACGCCCGGCTAATTTTTTTGATTTATTGTAGAGATGAGGTCTCGCTTGCCCAGGTGGGTCTCGAACCCGCGGGCTCAGGCAATCCACTCACCTCAGCCTCCCAAGGCACGGGATTACAGGCTGAGCCACCGAGCCCAGCTTGTTCATCACTTTAAATCAGGATTTAATGTAATACTCATAGAATGTAATATAATATAGTAATTATAAGAAAATGAGGCTTAGAGAAGTTGTGTGACTTGCCCAAGAAGACAAACTATGAGCAACAGTTCTTAAAATCCAGGCTATCATATTTGAAACCCTTTCATTACTACATGCCTGTTTTTCAACTGCACTGCTTGTTCAAGTCCATTAGGCATTCTATTTTATCCAATGTTTTTATAAGAAACACATGTAGATTCCGTCTGCATTAAATTTAGAAACTTCAGTATCTCATTTATGCCTTAAATACTGTTTGGAAATCCTCTTAGATTTATTTTCTTAGTTATCTTCTCTGCCATTTCACATTAATTTGCCCATGTAAAACACCACACCCTCCACCTTATTCCTCATTATCTGAAGATTGTTTTCATAACCAAATAATCCCTCATCTTCCTTACATCTCTCTGGGTTTTTTGCTTTTCCTCTTTCTTCTTTGAAAGTGTATCTTGCTTTGCATGAACTTTAAATTTTGTTATATTCCAGAGCTCTAACTTAGACAATGTTTGCTTCTCATTCTACATAACCTACTTATGTAACATCTGTCACTCATGCTGTATCTCCAGCTCAGTCCTAAACCTGTGACCTCTCCCTTCATGATACTCCCATTAAATGAAAACAGAATTCAACCTAACGCCCCAAACAAAAGCTTAGAAAATCATACATTCTTCTTATACAGTCTTATTTTCAGACATTTAACCTTTATCAAACTTTACTCACTGGATTCCTTTTATTCCTCTTGAGTCCAGTTCTGTGACAACAATACTTCTGTTGCAGGCCATGTTCCTCTCTCACATAGAGTATAGTAACAACTGTTGATTGGTGTTTCTGCTTCCAAATGTCCTCTACAGTTCATTCTTTACCAGACTAATGTATTTTAAAACATCAATCAGATCATCTTATTGAGAAAACCAAAAACATTTAGTAGTTTCCTTCTGGGGAAAGAAAATATAAAACTTTAAGATGGTTTATTGAATCTTTTAAAATTTAAGCCTACAATGATTCCTGCCTTATTTTGCTATACTCTTTTAAAAGCAATGCCTTTAGTAATCCTGTATATCTTCCAATCTCTTCTCTGAGCTCTTGAACAAAACTCTTCCTGAAATACCCATGTTTTGCTACACTCTTTGAACACGTCTAAATCTCATTCACATTTTGTTGCTGAAATTCTTAAATTTCAATACCCAAGGAGCCCTTAATGATCTCTACTTTTGTCCTCTCACATACATACATATATATATGTGTATTATATATATATAAAATCATAATCACATATGCATAACTATTCTGTAATTTATCTATTAAAACAGTCATTATGTTTCATTTGAATTACTTAATGTCTAACTTCCTTATTAACAGAAACTTTTGTGAAAGCAGAATGCTTTCTTTTTAAATTTTGTGTTTGTCTCATGTCTCCAGAGTATAGAAGCATATTCATGAACTTGTATCTGAGACCAAGGGCATAGAGACTAATAGAAAAGTCAGGTAAAATTGTAAGATCTCTTTTATGACTGTTTTTTATTGAAAAGATAGCACAGGTATCAGACAACTGATGAGAATGATTATAATATTTATTTTAAAGAATGCCAGAGATCTAAATGTGGATATTAGAAGGTAAAGATGCAAAAAATTTGATATTTTAGCAGACAGCAATATATATACCTGGCATCAGCAATATAAAACCATTATTATAGTACAAAGCACCCAGAGATATCACCTGGAGAAAATAAGAAAAATGATCTGAAGCAGTTGCCAACCAAGAAAATAGGTTTGTAGAGCAATTGTGAGATATTCACTTAGAAATTCCAGGATCCTCAGATGAATCAGCAATGAACATAGAATTTAATTTTTCAAGAATAAAGTTAAGATATTTTGCTTGGATACTATGGCATTATTAGTACCTCCAATTTTTTGCATAGTGTAAGGAAAACTTGAAACGAGATTGCATTGAGGAGTCATTCTGTGGGTAATTTTTTTAAATCAAGCCTTTCTGGAACTTGGATTAGAACATTAGAATTTATTATCAAATTTTATATTTAAGAAGGCAGGACTTTTATTAAAGCTTTGATCACTTTCCATTTTAAGGGACTGTTACATTTAAACCCCATACTTTTTAATTTTATGTCAGTGCTCATAAGTGTGAGTCCTGAATGTCATCTAGAAGGCAATCCTTTTACTCAATTGAGCTCACAAGTTTTGCAAAAGTCTCTTTTGGTTCTTATTATTAGGGTTAGTAATAAACAAGCCAAACTGGAAAAAGAAAAGGCATACATATATATAGAGAAAGAGTGTAGACTTTCTAATGGGAATAATTTTGCTTTTTATTAATTCTTCTATAAAGCAAATTTAAATAAGTCAAAGAACAAAGACTCAATAATAAATTTTTGTAAGACTCTAAGAATGTTGCTGAAATCATTATGTTTTAATCCAAATTTGTAAATTGGGGTCCTTTCATGAGAGGAGTGGCTACCATCTTCAATTGTTTCACAGTATTCCTCATGAATAGTGCCATTTTGCTCATCTACACTTGCTGTTCCAAGATGTGAATCTAATTTTATGAATTCTGTACTAGATTGTCTCCAGGATTCTTTCCAGATCTATAGTAAACAATGAATCTCCTTCCTATAATAAAAAGGGGAAATATTAACAAAAATACAAATAATAAACATGATCACCTATACACACATTCACAAAACTTCTACTTATAATAAGTGATTATAATGATTTGAAATAGGAGAAATTTGTGATGTAGCTAAAGTGGAAGTTGCTGTATTTACAGAAAATAAGTAAATATATATTCATATACATTATTATAGTATATTACTATATTATTATATAAATATTTTCTATATGAAAGATAAAAGCCACTTGGCAGGAAAGAAAATTATTAAAAAGATAAAATTATAAGGAAACAAAAAAAAAGAAAATGTAATCCAAATAAGTAGTAAGCTCAATATACGTTTATCACAATTTTACTGAATAATTATGTTTTCTAACACCTTTACCAATCTTAGATTCCCATCTATTTTACTTTTCTGTAGCCTTAAGTGTTGAAAGAATAAAAAGCATTGTTTGGAGATGACAAGGATGAGGATAATGGTATGAAGAAGAAAAAGAAAAATTAAAAAAAAAAAAGAAAAAAAAGAAGAGCTTCTGAATTTTTTGTAAGATAATGCCAGTAGCTTAAATTTATATTTCCTGTTACATAGCAGCATGCCTGTAACATAAATGAGAGAAATTATGTCTTAGTCCATTGTGGGCTTCTATAACAAAACACCTTAAACTGGGTAATTTATAAAGAACAGAAATGTATTTCTTTCATTTATGGGAGCTGAGAAGTCCATGATCAAGGCACCAGGAGATTCAGTGTCTGGTGAGGATGTGTTCTTCATAGAGGATGTCATCCAGGTATCCTCACATAGCAGAAAAGAAAGAAGGATGAGAGTCGTTTCCTCACATGGCAGAAGAAATAGGAAGGCCAAGCAGCTCTCTGAAGCCTCTTTTATTAGAAGGTCATTAATCCCACTCGCAAAGGCAGAGTTTTTATGACTTAATCACTTCCCAAAAGGCCCCACCTCTTAGTATCACCACAGTAAGAATTAAGTTTCAACATGAACTTTGGAGGGGCATGGACATTTAAACCATAGGAAACAGCAAACTTCAATTTGCATGCATGTAAACGGTTTTGGCCATAACTCCAGAGCAGTGTGTGCCAGGTGAAGACTGAGAAAAATAAGAAAAGCTAGCAGGGCTTTCAAAGGGTTGGAAGACAGACAAAATGGAGGCATATCCTAAGCGAGGAAATACTGGGGAGAGGTGTCACTTTTGAATCAGGGCACTGGCTACTGAGAAATAGAAAGGAAAGAATTTGAAAGATTATGGAGAAAATAGCTGGAAAACATATTGCAGAAAAATCGGGGTAATTTGAAAATAAACTACATATTAGTCAATATTCTATCAATGCTAAATTTCTTAGGTATGATGATGTTACTGTTGTTGTATACAAGAAAAATACTCTTGTTCTAGGGCTTGGGTCTTCAAGTTTTCTGTAAATGACCCAATAGTAAATATTTATAGTATTGTGTGCCATATATGCAACCACTGAAGTGTGCTATAGAATAAATGCAGCTATAAACAATGTATGAATGTACTCTCATGACTTTGTTCCAATAAAACTTTATTTACAAAAACAGATGGTGGGCCAAAGTTGGCCTAAGAACCATAGTGTGCCAAAACTGAAGTATTTAGAAAGAAAATATCACATCTAAAAAAACTACAAAATAATTTGTAGTGATTCACCCTCCCTCAAAAAATGCATATATATAAGATATGAATATTTGTGTGTGCATGTGTGTGTGTGTGTGTGTGTGTGTGTGTGTGTGTGTGTGTGAATATACAAGAACTTTGCTATGCGTTAATCATTGAGTTAGGCACTTGATATATATCAGGTCATTTACTCTCCAGGAGAATCTCATAAAATATATACTCTATTATCATTCATATTTCACAATTGAGAAAACAAAGGCACAAAAAAGCATAATTAGCCTTGTGAAAGTAACAGAAACAGTTAGTGGTAAAGTCAGGAGCTGAACCATGGCAATTTAATTCTAGGATCTGTTACATTAATGACTCAACTTTTCTAGGAAACAATACCTGAAATGTAATCATAAGCCTGTCATTTATCTTTCTCTAATTGTGTTTAATCTCAACTGTAAAACTGGGGACAAGAGATATGTGAAATTTCTTTCCATTCCGAATTTTTAAGTTTGTTACATTCATGCAAATTTTCATCTTAAACTCATTTTAGCCCAAGTATCAGTAAAACTAAAGGGAAGGGGTGGGCACATAATGGCTTTTTTAGGTCTATTTGATCTACGGTCGTATAATTTTATAAAAAGTTAATGCATCCTGACCCAATTACTGAGCTGGATGTGAATTAGGTTATCACTGTTTAATGGATTGCATTCTCTGTAGATCTTCTTGTCTTGCCCTTGTATTGAGCTCAAAGGAAAACATGCATTCCTTCCGATGTGCCTGTGCCTTATCAAGATTACTGCGTTGCTTCTTATGTGTTCCCTCACAAAATGCATGCTGATAGTTATGTTTAATCACTTTACTCAAGAGCACTAAAACTAATAGCCCTTGCTTTAAGTACGTAAAAATCCATAGAGTCTCTTCAGAAACAGTGCATTACCTGGCATTCTGCTTCTAAGAGAATATGAAATAATATTAGAAATGTCTGCTCTCCGGGCCCTGGGAGAGGAGAAAGTTTTATTAACATCTAAGTCTCTATTAGAGGTAAAGCTTCTGCCCAAAGAGAAATTATCAACTGTAGCACCATTTCTCTTAACTGTTGAATTGATGTAATAGATCAATAGCATGAATTATTATCCCAGCTAACCTATAAACCAACAAATGTGAAGGCATGATTAGACAAATCAGTATCATGTAGTATAAATAGTCTTAAGTCCAGAGCTCCAGTCATGGCAATAACTGGAACAACTTTGTTAAGTCCCTCATTTCCATTAGTTTTATCTTTGATTTTTTTTTCAGAAAATGTCTATGATGCAAATTTAAACCTTCTCTATTATCTGCCCTTGCACAAAAAATTCTTTTTGTACAGATCCTAAGACCAAACAAAATAAATATGAAAATTATCTTTTCTCATGTTTAGAAACATAAACCAACCCCAAACGTAACTTTGTACTTTACATTTCTAGCATTTCAAAAAGGCTAATGAATACACCGTTATGATTTTTAATATAATTAGCATGAGTATAAAACATGAAACTTTTTATGAGAACCAACTCTTTCTTCAACGGCATACAACTTCAAGCTTTCATTCAAATTCACATAGCTCACTCTTTCAAGCTTTATAGTTTGTCTTCCATGGGTGGGAACTCAAGTTCAAACTGTGAAACTGCACTCAAAGAACATTCCACAGGCTGACATTGCCAAATACTAGCTCAAGGAATAATTTTCTTGTCTGGAACGAAGCCCCTACCACCTGAGTTGAGGAGGAGGGATCTTTGTGGAGCAGAAGCCCTCAGTAGAAAATGTTTCCAGTTATTACCCTTCACATTGTATAACTATGACAAGGCCATTTAGCATTTGGAGATGATTAAGTTCTCACACACTTTTTTTCCATGCTACCTTCTGTTTTTCTTCATTTTAAACAAAACAGCTGCTCCTCCATTTGCCTCTTAAGGCGTTTGGATCATCAAACAGGCATTTGATCTCACAGGCTGGTACTCGTGGGTTTTGCACTAATTAAAGATGATAAGGTGAAAGTGAAATAGAGAAGGTCCAAACCATTCATCGACTGGTAAGACTGTGTATTCCTCAAAATAAGCAAATGCTACAGTAACTTTAAAGTGCCCCCTTGACACTTTGAAGTTTGTCTGTTGTACTGGCAGGTCTAAAATGAGATCCAGCCAACACAGGCATTAGCATGTCAAAGAATAAACTTCATTTTCACTGTGAGGACTGTATTTGAAGTCAATGGTGTGGCACTCTGGAGGCAGTTGAAATGCGTGCTGTTATTCCAGATGTGCATTGTCTCTATAGAAATGCAATTTCACAGTCATTAAACATGTTAAGTTCATCAAGAGATAATTACAGCAGAAAGCCTGTCAGAAGTGCTTCAAAATCTTTATAAAAGATGTGCCTATTGATCAGATTATTGATTTTTATTACCTAGGTATTGGACTGCTATTTAGATATATTGTTATAATCAAAATAATTGATTAGCCATGGCCAATCTGACTATTGAACACTACAGAAAAACATTTTCAGTATCAAATATTTGTAGCATTATGTCTCAGTATAGTAGCTGCAAATAGCTGAGTTTCTTCTCTTTTTAGAAATGTATTTATGTGTAGTGTCTTTCCACACTTAGAATGTATGTCTAAGTAGTTTTTAATTAAGAAAAACTATTAGGAAGGCCAGAGAAAGCAAACAAATACTGGAATAAATAGCATTATGTCTGCTAGATCTTTCCATTTAAGACAACACTGACCTCTTTACCTTAAATCTGAGTTCTAGCTGAAATGAGTAAAAGTTCTAAGTTAGCACATAAACTACTAAAGACAAACAGAAAAATACTGTGAAATTATTCTTCAACCCAGAGACCACATTTTCAAAATTGTCAAAGGCAAAGGTGATCTTAGGAATTTAGAAAATTCTCAATTCTTAAAAATTAATAAATAGTTCTTAAACTGTCCCTGCCTGCCTTAACTGCTTCTTAAAATCCTGGATGTGTGTGTGTGTATTTTTTTTTTTTTGAGTCTGGTTCTCACTCTATTGCCCCCAGGCTGGAGTGCAATGGCATAATCAATGCAACCTTGGCCTTCTGGGCTCAGGTAATTCTTCAGCCTCAGCCTCCTGAGTAGCTGGGACTACAGGCAAGGGCCACCACACCTGACTAACATTTTTATTTTCTATAGAGATAGGTCTTGCTATGTTGCCCAAACTGGTCTCAAATTACTGAGCTCAACCAGTTCTCCCAACTGTGCCTCCCAAAGTGCTGGGATTACAGATGTGAGCCACAGCACCCAGACATTGGTTACAATTTAAAAATGTTTGTAAATCCAAAATCTAAGAGAACCATCCATAGTACTTGTACCCTGTACTCAATCAGTTATCCTAGGAAATAACAGGGGTCTTCAATGCTAATGACTTATTCTAACCAGTCCTGCCACTTGCTCCTCTATGTGGGAGACAAAATAATAAAACAAATAGTTGCCACTTGGACTTGAATGCCACTACATTTTTTGAGGAGACAACACTTTATATTGAAATAGAAAAAAGATGATTACAGTTTTCTAAGAATCTCAACATTTTAGTTTTTTAACATTCTTTTGTTTGTTTGCTTGGATTTTTAAAAATCTATATTCTTGGACCAAACAGTAAATAAATAATTGTCAACCTCATTAAATACCAAGGAGCATAGGAAAAAAAGTATTTTTTAATACAATTGGTTTTAAAAGTTATTATACTATACTTCTCCTGATGCCATGCAATTTGTCCCAAATTTTATTGATGATATCATAGCTTACTATAAAGTACTAGTTTGTTTTTAAGCTCTCAACTTCTTATGAAAGGTTAGGTTGCTTTTTTTTTTTCTGTTTGCTTTATTCTGGACATTTCAACATGAGTTCACTAAACAGCAATTCTGGGAAAACTAAAATAAAAGGAATACAGATGAAAATTTGCATGGCTTAATCAAAATTTATTTTCCAAATAATTCAACTGATAGAAAGGAATGCAAGGTATGGTAAAGAATTTCTGTATTAGTAAAAAAAAAATATGGCTAACTTCATCAAATAGGAGTAATAATTGAAAGAATATAGCATCCTATATACCACAAAGATAAGAGAAAAACAAAAACAGAGCAGCAAAATACAAGGAAGCTCTGGGATGTCAAACGCATATGTACATGACACTTCTTTCTGTATGTTGATAGGGGTGTAATTCCACTTCAAGGCTCCCAAGCTTCTGTGATTCATTGATATTCTTTTCAGAGAATATTTGTCCCAATTTTGTTTATTATAAACAATTCTGAATGAATCAACTACATCCAGAAATCACAGGATTGTAAACCATAGCAATAGACATGTCAACCATTTTGTATAATAGGGACATCCTCAGAAAAGAGAAAATTAATACAAGCTTTGCCGCTATACCAAAAAATTATTTTCTACATTGCTTCATATTTTAAATGGAATATAAATAATATATAAACTGTTTTTATTGTATTATTCCTTCTTGTCTCAGCATAAAAGTCTTAGGTAATCAGGACCATAATATAACATGGGGATTGATTTTATGTAGTTATAGTATAAAAATAATTTCATTATTAAATTTATGGTTTTTAGAGCTATTTCTTATGGTCTATTTTTTTTTTAGAGAAAGATAAACGCATTTCTGCTCAAGTTAATTTTACTAAAAAATAACATGCTTCTGTAACAAAAAGGGAATGACAATACTTTCAGCACAATCAGTATTTATTTTGCTTTACATTCTAATTTGATCATGTGGAAACTAACCATTGTATCAAACTTTTTGAAAAATTTTGGTCTTGTATCTTGTCTGGTTGCAAAAATAATTTGATAAGTACAATGAAATGTACTTCTCATATTAGAGAACAATGTCACATGTTTCTTTCTTGTAGTTTCTTTCCCTCTCTCGCTTTCTAACTCTCTCTATGTATATATATAAAACTTCTTAAAAAATTATTATGATGTATTCTGCTCATGTTGAATCTTGATTTATATGTCTTCTATAATTATAAGGACCATTTTCTCATATCTGTAAAGACTCACCAAATAAGTAATTTCATAACTACTAAAAATTATATCATGCCAACCTGCAGATATTGTTTATAATTGCTCTATCATCAAACTTCTGTTTTCCAAATTTTTCATATCACACATAAAGCTGCACTGACTCTCCATGAATCTTTGGTCATAGCTCTGTTCATATCTCCCAAACATAGATGACTAAAAAGAAGGTATGGCGAAAACAGTTTAGGCTAAATTAAATAAGCCTATGCAATCCATTTTTTTTTTTTACTAACACTTCTCTTCAGTTAGCAAGAACTGTTTAATACAACTTTGAAACCATTTATATCACTTGCATGCATTTCTATAGTTATAGAATAATTTTCTCAAGAGTTTGCACTTTTACGTCAACTTAGTCTTTATGTGTCAATTAAATCATCTCAACAACATAAGTATAATGTCCACGTTTCTCTAAGGTTTTAGACTCACAATATAGCTATGAACAGCACAAAGAATCACACAATCAAGAATTAAAGAAATTTCCTGCAGCTTATTTTTTTCCTTAAAATCATGATTCTATAAAACATATTTACTAGTGATTGTTGGAGAAAGTCAGTTCATACTTCATGCTGGATTTTGTAGTATATATTTATCTGAATACACAATGCTAAATAATATATTTTTGCACATTTGTACAAAAAACCTTAACAATCAATTTCTTTAATATTAAAATAAAATATAAGAAAATACATTGAGCCTAGTAAGAAGAGATATATTAATATTGACAAATTTTTTTGTTTTTTAAATTTTTACAAATTTCTGTGTTTAACATTTTAAATGTTTCCTTTTTTATTTTAACAGTGGGAGATAGCTTTCTTTAACTCTGTTTGCATACTTACATGTAGTGATGGGTAATTTCAAAATAGGAAATGCCTTATGTAACAGGGCTAATCATTTGTGAAAGTCGCTTCCATTTTTGTTTTCCTTTTTATTTTATTTTTTTCTGTTTACCTGGCAATTAGCACAACCAAACTATCTTATCATATAGGAAAATTGTTACGATAACTTTACATATTAATCTGCCTCTCAGAATTTATTGCAAATAAGCTTCAGTTCAGTACCTACTGTGCCAGCTATGCCAGTATATACCAGTTATGACAGTCACTATTTTAAGTGAAAACATTTAATTTTTACTAAATTATTTTAATTGAGTACTATCTGGAATTGTTCTTCCATGTTTTTAAAATTTATTCAATTGGTTTTAAAATTCTGTTTCTTGTAGACTTGTTTCTAAGTGAACTTGAAGAATTTCAATCATTAATGCCTATATAATAAAGATCTTCTTATATAACAATAATTTTCCATTCTAACCAATACTCTTTTTTTAAACTAAATATCTACTTATATATTCTTAATGTTATTTTCCAATTCCTTAGCAACTTGAATCATACCTAACTGTGAAGCTGTAATTGGACTTGATAACCACCTGGAATGGTTGTTTTTATGGGAACTGCTGCTGAGTTTTCTTCTTCAAGCCACAGAAGAGAAATCTAAATTGAATGATAAAAAAAACCCTCTGATGCTGTGTAGTAGCAGTCAAGCAGAGAACTGTCTTGCTGCGTTTACCTCTCTTTCTCATTTTAAAAGAAAATTAGTGAACTAGATCAACCAGAACCCCATGAAACAAGTAAGCATGCTCCTGGCCTATGGGGTTTTTAGTGTCTTTTAATATAACTCTTCAAGTAGAATTAGTAGACAGAAAGCAGAATATATAACTAAGGTGGAACTATTTTTGCATTTAAATTTCAAGGACATTGATTAGAAACTATAAAATTCAATAGTATCCTGAATAAAATGAGTTTTATACACACAACTCCTTGAATAACCAAATAATAATTAAACATGTTAATTTCCTCATTAATTTAAATATGTTGAATAATTTATTGTACCATCCACATGGACAGGAAAAAATGAAGCCCAAAGTCCTAGAAAATAATTGGTCTTTATTAAAGAACTTAAAATCATGATGTCTATAAACCAAGAATATGAATTTTAGTAAAAAAAAATCTTTTATCTTAGAATCTTGTTACTAAGGTACAAAGAAATGTACAAACGTCTTATGTATATTCTTTCCCTGACATCCAGACATCATCTTTCTGTCTGAAAAAAAAAATAAAGTTTATCCAACTTGGGGACCATCCTTTCCATCTGAAACAGTCTATTATTTTGGTCCTCTCCAGGTGAGTTCAACTAAGGGTCCTTCCTCTACAGGTTGAACATTCCACCTTCTTCAATTAACTAATCATTTTGGAAGAAAGTATATGTTGAATCTTATCTTTTCTCTTCCCCCTGACCCTTTTGTCATCAACCCGCTTATACCCAACCTGATTACCTACTCCCTTGCTATACACACTAAAAACCCTTGGGCAACTGGCTTTAAGCCATATGGACAGAGGAATTAATCTCAGATTGGTCCTCCTGCTGATGATCTGAAATACAATGGTCTTGCAGAGCTGTAAGAACTGATAAAGTGGAGAGTTGATGGGACTGTGCTAAGCTTCAGTTCTCCTGTTACACTTTGTTAACTAAACCATAGACCTGCACTATAGCTTACCACTCTAGTTCTATAAGAAATCCAGTCTTTGTCTTTTCCCTTCGTCGAAGTGTTAGATCTGATTCTTTTTTTTTTTTTTTAATTGTGGGGTACTATTCAGGGTTAGGTATACAAATATTCATTGTGCAGGTACCCTTGTTGATGAGGTGTGCCCCCACTTCCCCAGGCAGATTTCGACTACTGTCAATCCCACCTCCCCCCCCCCACAGTTTCCTGCTACTGTCAATCATTTTCCTATAGCATTACTTAGTTATTCAAGGTCCACTTATGAGTGAGAACATGTGATACTCAGTTCTTTTAGATCTGATTCTATTAACTCAAATATATTAAGCAGTTGAGATAATATCCTATGGCTATTGGGAAGCTTATAAATATTTTAAAAGGAAATTGTTTAATTATTGCAACATTTAATGTAATTTGTTGACCCTTCTAGAAGCAGAGAGATTTTAAGCAGCATATTAAAATGGCAGAAGAAATTGATTAAATATTGCAATATGATAGATAAATTATATGATTATCTTGAAAGATAACAAGTTTAGGAATTAGCTAGAACATGAATATTTCTAAACAAATTATGATACAGCAGTACAATGATAATAAATTTTAAAATTGCAAATTGACCCTCAACTTCATGATACATCTTCAGAAAGGAAAAAATGTGTGTTTCAGGATAATCCATGTTAAAGATGAAATTCAGAAATATCCATCACAGCAAGCTAGCCTCTATTAACACTATCACATTAATCTACTTAAATACAGTGACTTAGATTAGGGGTGCAGGAAAAATAAAATCAAAACCTTGAACTATAAACCTTATTCATATAAAAAAATTATAGTAATGTAAGGTATAATATTAAGGCTGAAAGCAAAAAGCGTGGCGTTGAATCATTAAGTCAAAGTGAAAGGAAATGATGTGACAACCATGATTTAGAGATAAATCATGACACACAAATTATCATAGAGTGATGAAGATTTGGGTGGGTAAAGGCCTGAAAATAAAAACTTTAAAAAGTAATAGTTTGGGGCAACAATGTGTCTGTTACTTGAGTTGGCAGCCCAATATATCTTAGAGGAAATAGCAAAAATTTGTGTTAACTAAAGTAACTGTCTCACTAAACTTTGTTGTATCTCTATGAATATAACTCAGAAAGCATTTCTGCTCTCATTTCACAGTAGAATGCAAGCTTTCTTAGCAACACAGTAAATATTGAGACTTACGTAATTAGAGTAAAGTGCAGAATTGAAAGTGGCCTCAATAGATCTATAAGTACCTGAAAGAAAAGCAGAGCCTTGTTTAGAAAGATGCCAGCACAATGACCACAGCTGCAAAAAGACTAGTAAAATATATCTTGGAAAATTATAAATGGAAATGTTTGAAATTCACTTTTATGATAAAAAAAATACTCAACAAACTAGAAAAAGAAGGAAACATCCTCAGCCAAAAAGGAATAGTCTTTAAAAATCCACAGCTAACATACTCTGTGATCAAAGACTGTATGCTTTTTCCTAAGAACAGGAACAAATAAGAATTTCTACTCTTGCTGCCACTTCTACTGAATATTGTGCTAGAGGTTCTAGTCAGAGCAAATAGTCCAGAAAAAAATAATAAAGGCATTCAGACTTAAAGAGAAGTTAAATTATCTAACATTAGAAGAAGACTTATAAATAAAATCCTGAGGAATAAATTTTAAAAACTGAAAACTAGCCGGGCTCGGTGGCTCAGCCTGTAATCCCGCGCTTTGGGAGACTGAGGTGAGTGGATTGCCTGAGCCTGAGGGTTCGAGACCCGCCTGGGCAAGCGAGACCTCATCTCTACAATAAATCAAAAAATTAGCCGGACGTGGTAGCATGCACTTGTAGTACCGGCTACTTGGAAGGCTGAGGCAGAAGGATCGCCGGAGTCCAGCAGGTCGAGGCTGCTGTGGCCGGGAGTGGCCACTGCACTCCAGTCTGGGCGACGAAGTGAGACTCCAACTGAAAAAAATAAAAAATAAAAAAATAATAATAACTGAAAACTAATAAACCAGTTTAGTAAGATTGCAGAATACAAAATCAATATATGAAAATCAATTGTATACATCTGAATGAGCAATCCAAAACCCAAAATTTAAGAAATTAAATTTACAATAACATCAAAAAAACAGATACTTAAGAATAAATTCAATGAAAAAAATACAAAACTTACAGTGCAATAACACAATGTGCAATAACACAATGTTGCAATAACACAATGTTGAAAAAAACTAAAGATATATTATAAGTGAAAAAACAACTAATGGTTATGAATGAAAAGATTTAACATTGTTAAGATGCAATAATCCCCCAAACTGAACTATAGGATCAATGCAATGCCCATAAGATTCCTAGCTGAATTCTTTTTATGGACCTAGAGGCTATAATATTGAGTTATCTATCACAGAAACAAAGAACCAAGTATCACATGCTCTCACTAATAAGAGGACCTTAAGCATATATCATAATGCTATAAGAAAGGGATTGGCAATAATGGGAAACGACCAGGGGTGGGAAGGGGAAGGAATTAGCAATAGTGGGAAATTGCCAAGGCAGGAGCCATACCTCATCAACAAGGGTACCTCCATAATGAACTTTTGTATACCCTGAATTGTACCCTACATATTTAAATTTTTTTAAAAAAAGTTTTTTTAAAAGAAAATAATAGAAAATAATAAGCTGATACTAAAATCCCTACAAAATTGCAAGGGACCCTAAATAGTCAAAACAATCCCGAAAAAAAAGAATAACACAATAGAAAAACACACTTATTTCCTCATTTCAAACTTTACCACAAAGCAGCAGTAATCAAGACAATGTAACACCAGTACAAGGATAGGCCTACGTATCATTGGACTAAAACTATAAGCCTAGACAAAATCCTACACACCTAAAGTCAACTGATTTTTTACTAAGATTTGAGACCATTCAATAGTAAAATAATGGTTTTCTCAAAAAATAGAACTGAATAGCAGACAAAATTAAAATAGCAGAAGAAATTAATTAAATAGTACAATATGAGAGATAATTATGTGAATACTTTGAAAGATAACACATTTAGAAGTTAGCTAGAGCATGAATACTTCTAAACCAATTAGCTAGAACATAAATGTTTCAAAACTTGCCAAAAATTTATTTGGACCCTTACCTCACACAAAAATTAATTAAAAATGAGTAAAAAACCCAGATGTAAAAGACAAAATTAGAAAGCTCTTAAAAGAAGACATTGGTTAAACGTTCCTGGCCTCATATTTGGCAAATGCTTCTCATATATGATACCAAAGCACATGCATTGAAAGGAAAAACAGATATATTAGACTTCATAGAAATTAATGACTTGCATGTTTCAAAGGACATCATCATGAAAGTACAAAGACAACCCAAGAATGGTAGAAAATATTTTCAAATGGTATATCTAATAAATGACTTGGATCTAGAATATATACAAATTTATACAAGTCAGTAATTGAAGGAAAGATACCCAATTATTAAAAATGAGCAGAGAATCTGAATATACTTTCTTATCCAAGGAAGATGTATGACTGGCCAATAAGCACAGAAAAATATGATTAGTCATCAGGGAAATGCAAATTGAAAAATCATGAAAAGATACACATCACATTTACTAGGATGTCTTGAATTGAAATGTCTGATAGAAAGTGCTGTAGAGAATTTGGAAAAATTAGAACCCTCACACACTACTACTGGGAATGTAAAATAGTACAATCACTTTGGTAATGTAAATTGGGGAAACTATTTTGTTAAACAATCTGAAAGTTGCTCAAATAGGTTTACAATAAGACCCAGAAATTCCACTCATAGATACATACCCAAGAGAAATATCTTCACCTATCACCAGCATTCTCTTAATCCCTTGACCTTTTTTTCATGTTTTTAATCTTAAAACCACCTATTGTCATCAGGCATAGGTAAATAATGTTGATCGCTAATTCTATATACTAAAAACAGTATTGTTAGTGGGAAGACGCATTTGGTTCATTTATATATTCCCCAAACCTACACAAGTGTTTGGAAGAGAGCAGAAACAATGTAGAGAATAAATAGAAATGTATAACAATGGATAGAGATGTCATATTTTGAAATACTGGAAATATGCAAATCACAAAGAATTTTGCAGCTGTGTCACAGTATTTGTATTTGGGTTTTATAGCTTTCTGTTGTTCTTAAGCAAATGCATTTCTACTTTTTATTCATATAAAATATTAAAATTTTATTATTTGTTTTATTTTATTTAAAGTTATATTATTCTTACATTATTTATTATAGTAAATATTACATTTAATATTAAAAGTTATCTCTATATAAATCATTAATTTCTACTTTTTATCTATATATATTGAAATTTTAAATATGAAAATATTAAGTGAACATTTTCATCAGATTTCTGATAGAACATTTTAAGGTAAACTAGTTTTATCATTACTTTGAAATTCTAATCAAAAGGGAGATAACTGACTTAGAGTACCGATTTATTTATTCAAAAAACACTATTGGATACCCAGTATGTGTTTAATACTGTCTTAATTTCTGATAATCAAAAGTTTTAAAAGAATCTCAAAGCATCTGAGACCAGTATGTCTCATGAAATCATCTATCTAGGACTTTGAAAACCCTTTTGTAAAGCCTTTATTTTTGGTTTATGGTGTATTAAAGAAATGTATCTTCGTTTTAGTTGTTTAGTATTTGCTTAGGATTATTGGAAAAAAACTATTGATTTTTTTCACTCACAGTTAGCTTAATGGTTAGTCAATTTTTATTGGATATAATTCAATTTAAAATGATTAGCTTGCTAGTTTGCCTCAAATTTCCACCATTTCTACCTTTCCTACATAGTAAATATGAACTTGTAATATAATAAATTACAACAAGTATCTCATTATTATTTAATTTGCATTTCTGAAATTGCAAAGATGACTGCACTATTATGAGTTTGTTAAGTTTATATTTCTTTTTATGAATGTTTGTGGTTTTGATGTTTACTTTTAGAGATTTTTTAACTTATGTATACTTGCTTTGTATATTCAATAGTTCATTCTACTGGGATCTTTACAATAATTGGCTTGGGACTCTAGAGGATACAATTAAACAATTTACTGAAGACAATACAACACAAAACAATCATCAATTAGACAGTGAATACAATTAGACAATACAAAGAAGGCTAGGAACCATATTAGTAAGAATATATTAAAATTCTCTAATTTGTATTCATATCTAGCACCTTATTACTAATTAGCCTGGTGGAACTGTTTCTCTAACAGCCTGGCAGAAATAAGTCATATAAGAGTTTTTCATTCTTTCCATCAATCAGATATAGTTTATTTGGGTCTCTGTAACTGTATGACATGATTTTATACTTCTGGCTAAAGGTGGTCAGTCCTTAACACTCACATTCCTTTGGATGAGATCGCAGCTTTGAATCTTCAAGAAATTTTGTCAAATGCAGTTTTGCCAAGTTATCTGAAAACACTCTCTGGTGACCTATGTGCCATGTTTTAACAACTTATCTGTCTTTTAATAATTAGTTTCCCTTGTTATGACTTATTCAACACAGTGTGTTTTTACCCAAATCTTCATATATATACGTGTTTTGATTATCCCACGTAGCGTTGCATTGCACTATTAAATATTTTACAAACTGAATAGTGAGGATGAAACCTGACCTTTCTTTCTCTTATCCAAATTCCTAACTAAAAGAAAACAAATCAGAGTAATTTATGACCCTGCAAAGTGATCTCCTAGGGATTCCCCAGAATTTGAATAGTTTGTAAGAAATGTTACTTCTCTGAAATTTGTCACCTGTAGGATTTCATCTACATTTCAACAAACCTGGAGTTTTCTGCCCCATTTTCTCAACAAAACATCTCCTCTATTAATTTCCAAAATTCCTTAGAAAGAAACTACTAATGACCATTCAAGAAATCTTTGAATCTATCTATTACCTTCAAGTCCTTGTTTGAAAAGGTCACTTTTTCCCAGGACAAACCAATGAAAACCTCACATGTATTTTTTATAGTTTCGTATAAACCTCTGCCTTCCAAAAATGTATATAATCAAGCCACTATTCAACCACGGGGAACATGCTCTCAGGACCTCCTGATGATGGTTGTTCCTAGGCTTAAAACCTCAATGTTGGTTCAGAAAAAAACACATTAAATATTTTACAGAAATTGACATCATTTTGTAGACAATGGTTTAAATTCATTAACTTTTTATACGTTGTATCTCTTCTCTAAAAATATCAAACTGGCAACACAGTTTATATACATTAAGTTCCACATCATATACTCATATTTTATTTCTGCAACTGACTTTCCTTTTTTATATTCTATATCCCTTCCATGTTAATATATGATTAGATAACTAACTTGTATTAGCCATTTATGTCACATTGATTACTTTGTGGGGACTGCAATTTTCACATTACACATATAAAATTTTAGGTATAATTATTACATGTCAGAATTACTTTCAAATATTTTCCATTTATAATTTCATTTAATGTTCACAGCATTCCATATATATTTATATGCATACATATATGTGTATACACATGCAAACATACCTGCTATTAATATTTCTATTTTGAAGATTCAGTACACAGAATGATTTTTTGAAAATATTCAGCATCATATGATTAATAAGTATGAGAGCCAAGATTACTTCCAGGATATCTCACACTGTAGGCTACGCTCCATTCTCAATTATCAGTATTCTATGATTAATCACTTTCTCTTTAAACTCTAACGTTTTCTGAGACTTACTATCTGTAAATGGAAAGGGAAGGTACTCACAAAAAGCAGCATCACAAGATAGGGTAATTGTCTAGATGGTCAGTTGACAAGTTGTAATGAACTTAGATATCTGAGAAAGGTGGTTTACAGAGAGAATTGAACAATATTCTCCTACATTCTTTTACATAGGTGGGATTTTTTTTATATGTTCCATAGCTAAAATACTAATTCTTTATCTTAACCAAGACGTGTGACCTTAAGTTAAGTACTTTAATAAACCTATTATTCCATAAAGCATAATTTTCATTTTTAGTCCTTGTTTTCATCTATATGTTTTTATATTCACAAGGTATTGGATGTTTGAAAGATTCTTTATCATTAAATTGTTGTTAATTGTTAGTTTTGTTTAGAGGAGAGAAAATGTTTGAGTAGGATTATTTTAGGTTGCATGCGGGCAATCATGAGCTATCTAAAGAATGAACTTTAGTAGTAATTAAAAGTTAATAATGTACATTAATAAGGTAACTTATTATCCAAAAGGAGCTTATCATCTATTATTTTATTTATTTTAAAAATTCTATTACAGATAAGCAATGATTAGGAAGAAATCGGTTGGGAATTAAAGACTAATATTCTGACTATCCCCCTTACACTGTTTCTAATTTAATACAACTGCCTCTATAAACAAAATTCATTCCTCTTTCTTATCTTTCTAAGATATCTAGGTTATACATATAGCTAGGGCTTTTAAAAGAACATATTTTTACTTTACTATAATTATGAGTGGCCATTTGTCATTTTTATCAGCCTAGAATTCACCTTTTTCTTTTAATGGACTTTCTTATTGTGTGAGTCTTTTTTTATTTTTTTATTTTTTTCAGATACAGACCACTTCTCTTTACTGTGAAACCTAATGTGTTTAATGTTTACTTTTACGCGTTGGTAATCAGATCGTTGACATGTGAGCTAGACATGACTGATTGGATGTTTTACCAAGATTTTGAGCCTGTCAGGAAAAAAAAAGAGTTGGAATTCATTCACAGCATGAATTAGCACAGTTATGGCAGAAAAATATAAAGTGATGTTCTTTATTGTTGGTATTGTAATGATACTCAAAGCTTGTGGTGTCCTATAGTAGTGACGATGACTGAGTCAACAATGGTTTCTGATTAGATTGGCAAGAACTTGGCAGTTCAGTATTTCTTGACTCCTGCTTTTTTCTGCCCTATTTCTCAATTTTTCTATTCATTTTTGTGAATCTTTCAAATAAACTCAGATTATAATGAATTCATTTTCTGATTACATTAGCCAGAGTTGGACTCAGTGCATTACAACCAGTGTCTGACTAATAAAGAATTCTTCCAAAGAGAGGGATGAATATAAACAACACATCCTGAGAAAATGTGAGAAATGAATTGTTTATATGGCCTAGCTGGGACAGAAGGTATTCAAAATCCTGTAATTACTGCTCCACAATGCTAATGTTACCAACTCTGGTACACACTAGACCATGGACTGATTTATTTATCACCTATGGTCAACTGGAATGCAGTGTTCATTCAGAGCAAGGCTTCTAGAGTTTTTCTTGACTCTAGAAACACAAACATTCAATGATTTTGGTTAGACGAATGAATTCTAAAGCTAAAAGACAGTTGAAGAAGAATTCTAAACTCCTATCCCTGAATTCTTGCTTTAGAGGATGTAATTAAACTGAGAGTCTCTATTCCACCAATGTGAACGAATATATCACTGCATCTGCATTCTTGAAATCCCGATTTCAATTTTGATCTTGTACATAGAAGAACTTACAAGAAATTTTAATTCACAGACTTACGAAGTTTTTTTTATGTGAAAGTCAGTGCCTTGCTTAGAAAAAGTGGAATACAGACAACTAGAATTGGGATATTAAAGATAAGTCAGATGAGCCCAATTAACCCAAAACATCCAATGCTCATTCACTGAGTTTCACATGTGCTTTTGGTCAGGAGGCATTTTGCAAAGAAAAATGTTTGTTGTTTTTTATAATGCATTTATTACAGCCTTAATTATCTCTTTATTGTCTGAAAGCAGAAGGGAAACCAAAGGCATTGAGAAATAGAAATTATATAACATACATCTAATGTAAACTTACTCCTCTACTTTCTTTTTTCAAAAGCTCCCTTTAGAAACATCAAAACACACTTTACATTTCAAAGTCTTGAAATGAAATTAGGGAAAAGAGCCTCCATATTGTTATAAATTTCATTAGTATGATTCCCTTCTAGACAGGAATGCTGACAACAAATCAATTGTTTCAATGGGGTGAAAAGTAGAATAACAAATGATGGTTGCAATAATAATATTAGTTATCTATTGAGCACTCATCATATGCCAGACCTTGTTTTGCTTATATTAATTCATTGAATTATCTCAAATGCCCTTTTAACAGACAGGGAAACAATCTCAGAGAAATTATAAATTTTTATTAAGGCTACACACCAAATTAAGTGATGGAGCTAGAATTTAAATCCATATAGTCTGAATCTAAAATCTGTATTCTTCACTGCTATTACCCTATACAAGTGTGGCCTTCCAAAACCAGAGTTTATTTATTAAAAATTGTGTATTTATTCTTACGTATTTAAACTTCAGTCACCTTCAAAGTACTCTCCTTTTGAGAAAATACACCTGTTAAGACTTTCCACTACTCAAAACATTTTTTGAACTTGTCGAGTTTTATGCCTTTTAATGCTTCTGCTGTTTTTATTTCAACTCTTCCACATTGCCAAAATGTTTTCCTGTGAGGAATTTTTTCATCTGGGGAAGCAAAAAGTCACTCGGGGTGAGATCAAGTAAATAGGAAGTGTGAGACATGGGGGTAGTGCCATTTTTGATCAAAAAGCGCTAGTGTGGGCAGGTGCACTCATAAACCACTCATCATGAAATGGGCAAATGTGTTGAACGAATCTCCAAAAAGGAAAATTCACTGAGGCCAAATGTAGCCTTTCACAGCAATACCTAATTGGTACACTGATGCTGATGGGTTTCTCGAACACTTAACTAGCAGGGGAAGCCTTTACTATTAAGGGGCCCACCCTCCAAAAGATAATTTCAGACTTTTTTATTCCCCTCATATTATGTCATCCCAGAATTGCAGCATCTAAGTAGCAAAACTTGGTAATTAGAGAAAAAACAGCTATAGTTAATATCAAAGGCAGTTGGGCTAGTCCAGATATCATGAAATCCCTAGGACAGATAAAGACTGGCATCCTAACCTAAACTTTATAAAAATGACAGCAAGTTCAGGTAAATAGAAGCCATATTTGAATCCATATTATAAAAATCTGATTTACTTTCACAGTTAGACACCAAGAAGAAAGGCTGTGAAGTGACAACATTAGAGTGTAAAATGAAGCTTCCTCCACACTTCACTAAAAAACCGTGAACCAAGGAATTGAAGTTGGGATGGAATATCTATCTCAAGGTTCTGCTTAATGATTCACTCCTAATAGTGTTTCTTCCTGTTCCTGTAAGTCTAGACTCATTAAGATGTTTTAGTACCTAAGCAAACAGTGTTTCTTCCAAGGTTCCTTGGGATTGGAAAGAGTCCAATCTAATAAGCAGGTAAAATTGTTACCTTACAATTTGTGGTTTGGTTTTTCATTAGTCAAGCTGGTAAGATGGGACTTTACAGTGTGAGGTGATTTATCTTAAATATTTAGAGGAAAAAAATTGTTGCTTTTATAAAAATAAGAACAAGAAAGTATATGAATCAAACCAAGGGGAACTCATGAAGTGTATGTGTGTGTGTGTGTGTGTGTGTGTGTGTGTGTGTGTGTGTGTGTTTAATATCGTCTTGTCTAGCAATAAAACTAACAGTGCATCACCTCAACCATGCATGGAAAGTACCACTAAGAACTCAATGATTCCTTAGCAGAAAAGAATAGAATTACAGACAGAATCCAGAATACCTGAAACATTAACTAAAAATGAATTAGAATCTCTACACTTAACATTAAAGAACACAAAATCTAAAGCAAGAACACAATGAGTGGACACTTAAAAAGGAATATTGTAAGAACTAGTCATGGCTATAATCTAGTTCCACGAATGAGAAATTATCAGTGTTCTAATTTTTTTGTGTCATATATATGTATGTGTGTATGTGTGTGTGTGTGCGTGTATGTGTATATATTTATGTATTTTAACTTTTTTATGCTTTCTTTCTTTATGTACACAATGTATAGATCTACACTATATAGATATTGTTGATATGTGAAATTTAGCCCAATAAATTACAAAATCATCCTAAATTATAAAGGTTATAAAGGTTATTACTCAAAAACCTTGTGTTTCAAGTTGGATCTTCCGATTCACTTTCTTTAGGGAATTTAGTGTATTTTTGATTTTATGAGTTATAGCTGCATTTTCTATGGCAAAACAAATTTTAATTGTAAGTGAAAAGGGTATAGCAGGTAAGGTTGTCAGTAAGTATGTAAGTATAGGGTGTGTATGTAAGTAAAAAAGTAGAAAATCTTCTCTTGTAATTAATTTGAAGAGGCAGTTACTTGCTCTTCCAACACCCAGACAGATAGCATATAGTGGCATAATCTAGACTTAACCAACTAGAATGTCCACCCAGAACTTTGGATTTAAAGCAAGTAATATACAAAGAAGAATACAGAACTAATTACAGTGCTAAGTGGTGGGAGCAATGTATCCCTTGGGATTTCCATAGTGGTGCTGCAAAGTTAAGTAGGAGCAAAGACAAAATCAAGTAGCACAGGTAGTCATTGATGCCCATTATAGCTGTGACAATAGCAACAACTTAACCATCCCAGGAAGAAATTAGATTCCACTCTAATTCTATAAGAAGATAATCAGATAATGAAGTGATTTGATTAACATTTTAAAATATCATTCTAGCCACCAAGTGGAGAAAAGACATCAAGAAAGGAAACAGGGACATCCTAAAACTGATGCACTGATGTTGGTAGTAATTTGTTAATACATGTAAAGTAATGACCATAGGCAATTTTTGAGGAATTAATAGTAAAGAGAACCTTATAAATATTTCTAAGCTGGCTGTGTTTAGATCCATACATCATATGAACTAATTTATTAGCATATACAAAGTCCATGTGCCAGTAACTATACTAAAAAGTTGAATATTCGAGATAAGCAAAATAAGCTTTTTTTCTTATCTAAATATCTGACAAACTGCATAAATTATTAGCACAAATTAATTCACAACTTCAACACTATATATATATTGTAAAAGGAATGAAGCGAAGTGTGTTATATACACTTCATTTCATTCCTTTTTATAATGCCATGTGTTTGCAAAACTGGAGTTTTTGCTGATGAGAAGAAAAAATAATTGTTGAAAAGGAAATTGAGCTTTAGCTACACCAAATCCCTGTAAATATTTTTCTCAACCTTGTATTTTCACACTTTAAAAGTCTTAATTTAGGTTATTACTTAACTATTTTAATCGGTTGTAGCTCTTTTTCTTGTAATAGATGAATTTGATCTATTTATATTCCTCATTGCAAGGAAAATGTTGAACATATTTTTCTCAACTAATTTTTATTTTACTGAATTCTACTGTTTGTGCTGCTGTGCTGTAAAACTGCTGATGTTTTTCTCTTTCTGCTGTTTTAGAAAATGTTTACTGTATTTTTATTCTTTCAGAGTTTTTCTTAAAAATTATCATGTCTAAAATTTTACAAAGTCTACATTCAGTTAGATTTTTATCACATAAAACTGCCCACAAACTTGGTGGTTTAAAATAATACTGATTATATTTTCTCATTCTCATATGGATCAACAAGTTGAGCAGTTCTCCTTTTGAGTATTACATGTGACTTCTGTCATCCAGTCAGTGGGCTCCGGGCTGATTTATGGGATACCTCGCTTAAGATGGCTTGCTTCTACTCCAAATGATCTCCCTTAAAAGGGAGAGAGCATACCTTATTAGACATATCTGGGTGTGTCTGTGAAGGTGTTTCCAGAGGAGATTAGCATTTGAAGCAGTAAACTGAATTAAAAAAAGATAATTCTCACCAAATCATTAAGGACCTGAGTAGAATAAAAAAATTTTGTTCAAGTAGGCCTGGAAATTTTATATTCGAGCTCATCTTTCTCATACTCTTAGTAAGTAGCTGTTGTTAAACATTGAAATAGAAGTGCATTTTTCTAGATATAATGTGCTTGGGTGAGAATCATTAAACACTATCAACCCTGGATATTCTAACTTTCTCTTTTATTAAAGTTTGTAGCTCATTTTAAAGCTCCTGGCTTACTTGAGAGCTTACATTAAATCACTTTGCATGGCACTAAGCTTGGGTTAGACTACAGAAGTTCTGGTTTTGCCATGTGACCCAGGACAAAAGGACAACATTAACTTTTGCTATACTTTTCTGAACAAGTTTATTTCAACTATTTCACTATTTTTTTCTAAAAAAGTCTGAAAAGATGTCATCATAGATGGACCTTTTGTTTAAAGTCACTTGTACTTAAGGTGGGATGTGGATCCTGAATTTGGAAAAATTTGATTAAAATTTACCCAGAATATTGTAATTATAGAATCTTATTTAGCAATAAAACAAATATATAAAAGACAAATAAGGAACACTATATCATCTAGATGCAATTTATTATTATTGTAGTTAGCTACAATGTCAAAATTGAATCTGACTTCTGTTTTTATTTTCCAAATTTTTCATCTTTTCTTTTTTATTCACAAGTAAGATGTTTCATTGAGATAAGAGCACATACACACACACAAGAGGAAAATATTTGCTTGTATTTGTATGCTTTTAAAGGGAACATATAGTTATCTGGTTAATGGTTTTTTATATAAGGCATTTTTTTTTTTTTTTTTTTGAGTTGGAGTCTCACTCTGTCGCCCAGACTGGAGTGCCGTGGCCGCTCCAGGCCACCGCAGCCTCGACCTGCTGGGCTCCGGCGATCCTTCCGTCTCAGCCTTCCAAGTAGCTGGAACTACAGGCGCGCGCTACCACGCCCTGCTAATTTTTTGATTTATTGTAGAGATGAGGTCTTGCTTGCCCAGGCGGGTCTCGAACCCGCAGGCTCAGGCAATCCACTCACCTCAGCCTCCTAAAGGTGCGGGATTACAGGCTGAGCCACCAAGCCCGGCTATAAGGCATTTTTTAAAGAATCAGAAACCTATTTTTAGTTTTTTAAAAAATATTCAATCAGTCAAATATCTTGACATTTATAACCTCAGGACTCTGTCTAAATTGTAATGGTCAAATCTGACCCAGAGTATGATCCTGTCATTTACTTCAAAGGGACATTGCAGTAAGAATCAACCAAGAGAACAAATAAAAAAGAGAAAAAACAATATTAACTTACTTACATATGCCAAATCTATTGTCTGTTTGTCCTTCATGAAAGATGCATTATTATTTGACAGACTATATCTGAGATATTCCTTATCTCGAATTGGGTTTAGAAACTCATTAAAGGAGAAAATGCAATAAAAATACTGAGTAACCACTAAACAAAAGAATTAAGTTGCATTTTTATTCAATGAATTAAAGGCAGGTGTTAAAAACAGAGAAGTTTCTTATCCCATATGTGCTGTCAAGTCAAGAACTATGGGAATAAAAAAAGTAACAGTAAATTTATAAAGATAACTATAATCCACTTCTATCGACATCTATTAAGGAAAAACAACCACAACATCAACACTAAGATTAAAATTGACTTTGTAATGCGAGTTTTTGTTTCTATGAAATAAATTCAAAATTAGAGCCAAGAATAATTTGAACATTTACAGAATACATCAATAATACATCATTACCCTGATCTTCTTCAATTCAGTGATTTTAATTTTCTGTTGAACAAGTGGGATTTATCAGAGAACTTAACATCTGAATGTAACAGGCAAAATTGTAAAAAGCTTTCTTTAAATTTGCATGTCTTTGGCTCCTGAATAGCCATCAAAGTAATTGTTTCTTGAATGTTATGCAAATCTTTTCTCCTGTGTTGACCCTAATCAAAGCAATTAATTCCATAATGAAGTCTTTCTTCGGAGACACCATCTTATTATTATCTTGGTCTAAATTAATAACATCATGATAATAATTAGTAGATTTGAAATCATCTATTTCTTTCTTACAGCATGTGGATTCCTTATAAAAGAGCAACAGGAATGGAAATTAAAGTAAAACATGGCAGCTGTGTTGATTAGTATGACCTTCTAACCTTAGCATCTGCAACATCGGCCTTATTTAAATGTGAATGTGATGTGGTTGTAATGTTCTTTTCCTCACCAGACTCTACAAAGTACAAATATATACAAATAATAGTGCATGTGTGTATGCATATATATATATGCATACATACACACACACACACACACATACAACTATATATATGAATGAATATATATCTTATGTCAAACTAAAAGGAAGAAGCTGAGGCAAAATAAATATAAGTTGGGAGCTTATTTGGGCCAAGCTTGATAGTTGCACCCTAGAGCATAAATTCAAATTGTCCTGAATATATACTCTGAATAACATCAGTTACAACTAGGTGGGTTTTTTGGCTTGTATTTTTTTTTTTTTAAAGAAGAGGCAAATCCTAAGTTGTTTATCAAGTATTTGCATTAAAATGACATAACCAAATGATTGGTTATACACGATTATTGATATCATTAATATCAGAAAGACAAAGATAATCTATGTGGCAGCTAATCAAGAATAAAACAACTTTAAACAATTGTCTCCCACATAGGTCTGAGGGTAGGAGCAGCATGGAAAGTACAGGACAGAAGTCCCATAATCTTGTTTCTCTGAACCTGCATTCTGCACAGAGCTCAGACTGCCCTGGGCTATTTTCTTTTTTCATGTATATATATTACATATACTTCATATGTGGTATAATAGTATATATGTAGCTATACACATATACACGTGACTATACAAATATACACATGATATAACCACGCATAGATTTCATATATATTTATATGTATTTGTTCTGTGATTATTAGATTATATCTTTTTATTTTACATCTTTACTTTTCACAAAGATTTATATCTAATTATTCTATTTATATATTCATTATAAAGTTATAAATTGATATGCTTTTAGCTGGCCACATCTATAGAAAGTTGGCAGATTAAAAATGTTTCAACCAATTCCATTTACATGGGTTTTAGTATTGACACAAGAATGTCCAGGAACTAGACCTCTATATTTTTATTTAATATTCCTGAAGATTTTCCTCATTAATTTGTTTTACTTTGATGAGATATTCTAATATCTTTATTCTTGGTACACTGAGGCTCAGGAATTTTAGACAAATTTTCTGGGTAATTTCAGGTAGTTTGTCATATTGGCTGTCCTCTCCATGAACAGATTTCTCTTTGTGGGTATTTCTATTGAAAATCTTTTTTAGAAAGCTTTCTATTTGTCCCACCTGCATTTGAAGGTTAATCAGTAAACTAATTTGCTTCAATCTAATTCTCTTTGATATATAATATGCATACATATAGATGTGTATATATATGATATATGTATGTATATACATATAATTATCTTATTAATCCAAATAGCAATATTACCACAAATATTTGTACATACTCTTACATTTTACTTACATCTAATGTTGTAAGTAAAATGTAAAGCCATTGCTCTAGGTAAGAATGTTTTCTAACATTAAAGTTATAATGATAATATACATTGTATCATATACTGTACAGGGTAATGTCATAATATTGCTTTAAGCCATAATATGTACTTTAAAAATAATAAGAAGGAGATGCAGTGTTTTATATTTATATAGGTTTCAGTATTTCTGGTGTTCTTTATTTCTTCTCAAAAATCTTTTTTTGTCCGTTAAACTTTTTTGAATGACTCTCAAAATCTAGTGACAGATTTTTGGACAGATTTTTGTTTCCATTAAAAAGTATTGATTTCAAAAACTAATAGATTCCAACTGCCACATGTCAAAAAAAAAAGAAAAAAAGTCCACAAAATATTCTTCTTTTCTTCTGAAAGTTTTATAATGCACTGCTACCATAAAGTAGTCTTTTAATATTAAGTTTAAGTGGTCATTTGAAACAAACGGTTCTAAGACCATTTGTTCCACCACTGATTAACATTGGGGTGGCAGGTATTAGGGATAACTTTAATATAGTCTTCTGATCTTTCTGAGCAGGTTTGGTGAGCTTCCCAGCTTTTAGCAGCCTTCTTGTCCACAAGCAACTGTCTGCCTCATATCACGGACAGTAGAACAACCCAGAAGAGGATAGGCAGAGAAGCATTTCAAAAATCTTTGTTGTATCATTTCCCTTCAGATTGAATTGCTTTCTTTATTATTTCTTATATTTCATTCTGTTGGCCATAAATGTATTGGTGTTTTAATCCAAAAATACACATATTACACTTGCATTTGATGAATACTTTTGCAGGAGATAATATTTCCCAGTTTACAAATTATTTTATTTGTTTTCTCTTAGCATTTTGAAGACCCTATTTCATTGTCTTCTATAGATTTTGTTGAGAAGTCACATATTTGTCTGTATTATATGTCACATTACTCTGGCTTCTTTCAGAATTTTTCTTATCTTTTGGTTTGTGGTAATTTGTTTATAACATTCCTATTTTTTTTAATATGTGTCTTACTTGGGATCCATTAAGCTTTCAAATCTCTAAATTTTAATGACTTCAAATTTTCAGATAAAATCTAAAGCTGGTAAAAAATATATGTATCAAGCAAAATTAATGGCAAAATCTATATCTACCTTTCATTATATTTGTAACTTTTGATCATTATATAGTTTAAAGTCAACTGCTACAAGTTTTAAGTACTGTATGACAGCTACTCTAAAGTTTATTATGAATTTAGAAACAAACTCTGATGGAGATAGAGGCGAATGTGATCAAATGTTTATGTGGACTCATTAATTTGTCTATCACAAAAAAGAAAATGTATACTTTTACTTCTAGGAAGATGAAGTATATATACTTTTTCTTATACTCCACAAGAAGCACACATAAAAACCCTGGGCATTTATATAAGCCAAACATAAACATATTATAACAGATGGAGAGAAAAAGACAGACTGGTTAATGACCTTGGATTCTTAGAAAGGACATTGAGGTGTGTTTCCTAGATTTCCCTTTTGCCTCATATGTCCCAGATTTGAGCTGAAGAAGCTGACTGCTCAGAAATGCTAATAGGCATAAGCAAAAATAAAGAACCAACAAAAGCCAAAACTCTATATTCAAAAGATTAGAACCAATCTCTCAGAAAACTTTTAGAGCATAACCATTCTACTTCAAAAAACACCACAAAAAAGGTGGTGTCTCCAGTCAACTCACTCTAGTCTCATAATGAAACCTCTGCTTCAGTGGTGTCAGAAAAGGGAAAGTGAATGATGGGACTTTCATTGTCACTGGCCAGTAACAAGAAATTTCCACTAAGTGTTGATGTAGAATATGTAGCAAGCCCGGAATTCTACACTCACTCAACATTAATCAAGTGCTTGTCCACTGTACTGGGCAGATGTCAAGTGAAAAGTAGAATTTTCCTCATTATACATTAGAAACAAGGTCATTTCCATTGAAATGTCAGTGAAACCCGTGTGAAGAATCTACACACCCACTCCTGCCCAGGAGAAAGGAGAAGTATTCCCACAAGTGTCAATGGAGGCTTGATAGATAATTTGGGTTTATTCCACCTGGCAATAATGTGGTGGTGTCACCTTTCTTCCATAAGAGCTGTATTAGAAAAATTTAACCAAAACATAAAATTTAAATAAGATACAGATTTTTATAAAACAAAAATTCAGGATTTAATAGAAAATTATGCATCATACCAAGAGCAGAAATACCTTAGACTGAATGAAAAAAGATAAACAATAAATGCTAATATCAAGATAATAGAATCATTACACAAAGATTTTAATGCAGGTATAATAAAAGTGCCTCAATAAGCCATTGCAAACACTATTGGAACAAATTAAAAAGTAGAAAGTCTTAACAAATAAATAAAAGATATAAAGAAAAACCAATGGAAAGTTTGGACTAAAAAATACAATAACCAGAAGAAAAAGCTCAGTTGATGAACTCAGCAGCAGAATAAAAGGGAAAAGGAAAGAATCACTAAACTGTAGTATATAACAATTAAAATTACTGAAACTGAAAAACGAGAGAAAGTAGAGTAGAAAACAAACAAGTCTAAGATCCAGAGACCTGTGAAACTAACAAAAAATCCAATATAGTGTCCTTGGAGTCTATGGAGGAGAAGAGAAAGAGGCTGAGACTGAAAATGTACCTGAAAAAACAATGACTGAAATCGTTTGATAGTTCACAAGAAACGTAGGATTCAAGAAGCTGAATGAACTTTTATTAAAATAAACTGAAATATATGTATAACAATACACAGCTTTTTTTTTTCTTTCACCTCTTGATAATGCTGCGCCACTTTCTTTTGGCTTTCATGGTTTCTGATGAGAAATCTGCTGTCACTTTCTACCTGCTTGCATGTCCTCCTCAGCCCTTGAAAACCATAAATCTGTTACGCATTTGATCATTTTGTCATCTCAAGAACTGTATATAAATTAAATAACACATCACTTAACCTTTAGGGGTTGAATTTTTTAGTCAATAAAAATCTCTCAAGACTCATTCAGATTCTTGTGTGTATCAGTAGTCATTTTTTTTAGTACTAAGTAGCAGTCCATGGTATTGATGTTTCAAAAGTTTATTTAAAGCATTCATTCAATGAATAATAACTGGATATAATTTTGTAATATATATATATATATATATATATATGACTACTTTTGTTTTCCATTAAGTTTTTGTGTGAATGTAATTCTTCATTTTTATAGGATGAAAGTCCAGGAATACATATGATAACTGCATGTTTAATGTTGTAAGAAACTAACTAACTGTTCTCCACAGTAGTGATACATCCCCTTCAATAATGCATGACTGACCAGTTTCTTCCAATCCTTACCAGCATTTGATATTGTCTCTATTAAATAAAAATCATCTATGCTGATAGATGTTCAGTGATATCTCATTGTAGTTTTAATTTGCATTTTTTTCTAATGATGAATGGTTAATAATAGTGAACATCTTTTCTTAATGTGCTTATTTTTCCTTTATTTATCCTCTTTGGTAAGACTTCTCTTCCTGTCTTTGTCCTTTGTTAATTGTTTTTTACTGTTGAGTTTTGCCAGATATATAGTTTGCAAATATTTTCTCACATGAAGAGTTTTTGTGACTAGAAATGTTCTGATTTTTGATTGTATCAATGTTAATACCATAGTTGCAATAGTACACTACAATTTTCCAAGATGTTACCATCGGAGGAAACTGGGGTATACAGGGTCTCTATATCATGTTTTACAATTTTATGTTAATCTAAAATTATCTCAAATTAAAAGGTTTAAATAAAACATAATGTAGTTATATATTGATATTATTTTATATAGAAATTTCATCTGGCTTTCTAAGACCTTACTAATTCCTTTTATGATAAAACAAATAAGCTTGTGATATCTATGAATAAATTTATAAAACAAGTTTCCACATGGAAAAGTAGTTACTTTCAGGAAGAAAGACCCCAAATATTTCTTTCTGAAATGAAAACTCTCCACTATTCATATCATTGTACTGTGACTTTGAATATGGGATATACTTAGGATGATCTGAGTAAAAGAAATAAAATCACAAATAAACTCCTTGGAAATAGAGTAAAAGAAAGAGCATGGATGATGTGCAAAGTTTGATGTTGAGTAATTTTCCAAGAAAAAACTTCATGAGAAATTTTAGTATTGGAGGCTTAGTGAAATCTTAGGGAAAAGTGCAGTTACAGCATTTTTAAAGCGTGATTATGTGTAGGAATTTCTTGTTGGTGAGTATTCTCTTTAGTGAGATCAGTTTATTTTTAAATATTTGAGTTATGGTTCTCTGGGCTGAAGTTTAGAGGAAACTAAGAGAAAGGTCTTGATTCCCAGTCATTTGAACAAGTATTTGTGAAGGCTCCAGCTATGGTGTGGTAGAAATTGACAGACCATAAAATATACCAGAAAAATATCATACATAAATAGAAGCATTCCAAATAAGAAAAGGTCTTAATCATCCCAGGATGAACTGCTCTAACTAGTGTGTGAAAACAAGTATAGGTCACATATTCTTGAGACAAAAAAGTCATGAAGTAAGCTTTCTAAGTAACAGCGAATATACTTTTATATTTATCCTATAGGGAAATGAGAAGCAATGCATTATTTCTCAATTCTAAAGCTGCATATAAAGTGACAATACAAACCATTGTATCCACAGTCATAGACATTACATCCAGGATCACTTGCAACAGAGTGCTTACTTTAAAAATAAGGTACAATAATTATTGGTTAATTTCCAAGTTACATTAATGTTTTTTCACAGACCCCTGGGTTTGTACTTTGACCAAAATTGTCAAGGAATGTGTGCATCCATAAATACTTGCAAGAGAATGACTATGCAAGTTTCCTCTTCAAATAAGCTATATCTTTTTGATAGTACCACTTAAATAACTGAAGTGTCTCCTGACTGGATGTAACACTGCCAATGTAACATTGCCTTCATCTTGAAGGTATCCAGAACACCCACTACTATGATACATTTTCTGACTAGAAATGATGGAAATTAAGATTAAGACTCACAGAAAACATTGCTTAAATCTAATGTCTTTATGTGATCTTTGGGTCAAGTTGGAATAAAATAACATGGTAGCCCCTGAAATTTTATCATCCAGAGACTGTTAGTGCTAGAGTTTTCATGTTCTCTTTTTTCTTTTTCTTTCTTTCTTTCTTTCTTTCTTTCTTTCTTTCTTTCTTTCTTTCTTTCTTTCTTCCTTCCTTCCTTCCTTCCTTCCTTCCTTTCTTTCTTTTTTGGGGGGTATGTTTTCTCTTTTCCATGTATAGTTACGAAAACAATACAGAATTTACCTGTGTGTGTTTTTAATTTAGTAAAATGTTTTTGAGACCTACATAGGTTTTGTATATATCTGAAGTGCATTAATTTTACTTTTTTGAGAATTATATTGTGTAAATAAACTGAAATTTGTTCATTCAGTCACATATTAATCAATATTTAGGTTGTTCCAAATTTTATACTATTTTTTAAAAAGGTACTATGAAGATTTGTATATAAGTATTTGCACAGACATTTATTTTTATTGATTTTCAATGAATAGCTAGTTGTAGAACTGATAGATCATATGGTAAGTGTATGTTTAAATTTATAAGAAACTGTTCACAAATAGTTTTTATTTTATCTTTTTAAATGTATTTCAATATCTTTAGGCAGTACAAATAGTTTTTGATCATGTGGTTGTATTGTACAGTGGCAAAGAATTCTGAGCTTTAAGTATACTCACCACTCCTACGTGTGCACGTTATACCTGATAGGTGATTTTTCATCTCTTCACCCCTTTTTCTTCTCTTCATTCTGAGTCTACAATGTCCATTATTCCATTCTCTATGTCTTTGCAAATCCTTAGTTTAGTTTTCACTTATAAGAACGTGAAGTGCTTGGTTTTCTGTTCCTGTGTTAGTTTACTTAGGATGGTGTTCTACAATTCCACCCAAGTTTTCTGCAAAACACATTGTTTTATTCTTTTTGGTGGCTGCATAGTATTCCATAGTGTATATGCAATATATTTTCATTATCCACAGATCAGTTGATGGGTATTTACATTGATTCCCATATCTTTGCAATTGTGAATTGTGCTGCAATGAACATGTGAGTGTCCGTGTCTTTTTTATATTAGGACCTCTGTTCCTTTGGATAGATACCCAGTAGTGGGATTGCTGGATCAAATCACAGTTTTGTTTATAGTTCTTTGAAAAAATCTGAGCCGGGCTCGGTGGCTCAGCCTGTAATCCCGCGCCTTTGGGAGGCTGAGGTGAGTGGATTGCCTGAGCCCGCGGGTTCGAGACCCGCCTGGGCAAGCAAGACCTCATCTCTACAATAAATCAAAAAATTAGCCGGG
>CAUYQG010133570.1:0-48210 GCA_963574415.1 Tarsius wallacei | reverse complement strand
CCACACCCGGCTAATTTTTGATTTATTGTAGAGATGAGGGCTCACCAAGTTGCCCAGGTGGGTCTCGAACCCGCGGGCTCAGGCAATCCACTCACCTCAGCCTCCCAAAGGCGCGGGATTACAGGCTGAGCCACCAAGCCCAGCTTTTCCTGTTTTTTAATATAATTATGTGTTAGTCTGGGTAATCTATTGCAGGGTAGCAGAAATCTTCCTAGACAGATTTTTTAAAATAATAGCTTTATATAATTCACATACCACACAGTTTACTCACTTAAAGCATAAAATTAAATGGCTTTTAGCGTATTTACAGAGTTGTGTGTCCATCACCACAATCTACTTAATTAATTTTGAGTTGGAGTCTCTGTCTCCCAGGCTGAAGTAAGGCTAATGGCCACTGCAGCCTCAACCTGCTGGGCTCAGATGATCCTTCCACTTAGCCTTTCAAGTAACTGGAACTACAGGTGTGTGCAACCACATCTGGCTAATTTTTTGATTTATTGTAGAGATGAGGTCTTGCCAAGTTGTCCAGGCTGGTCTTGAACCCCTGGGCTCAGGCAATCCTCTTGCCTCTGCCTCCCAAAGTGCTGGGATTACAGGTGTGAGCCACCACACCCACTACCCTGAAAAGAAGCCCTGTACTTCTTAGTCATCACCCTGTTTTATAACACTGCAGGATGCTAAACTCAGAATACATTTATTTTTAACCTACAAGGTTACTACTACTACTGTATGTATGTATGTTTTGAGCTGGGTTCTCAGTCTGTCACCCAGGCTGGATTCCAGTGGCACGATCACAGCTCATCACATCCTCGACTTTCTGGGTTCAGGCTAGAGGCCTTCTATCTCAGCCTCCTGAGTAGTTGGGACAACAGTTGGGCGTGCATCACCACGCCTGCCTAATTTTTTGATTTTTTTTGTAGAATCAGGGTATCGCTGTGTTGACTAGGCTGGTCTTGAACTCTTAGGCTCAAGTAGTATTCCCGCCTTGGCCTTGCAAAGTGCTGAGATTCCAGACGTGAGCCACTGCACCCGGCTACTACTACTTGAGGTCTTGCCAAGTTGTCCAGGCTGGTCTTGAACCCCTGGGCTCAAGCAACCCTCTTGGAGTTCTTTACCAAACTCCAAGAAATGACTGAGTTGCTCTATTGTTATTGGAACTGTTTCGGAGTGTATTCTTCAGCTCTTTGGGCCTCTTTTAAGAATCTCATCTGAGGGACTGCTGCTCCTCCGTAAACGCTCATATGCATCTTTCTAACCTTTCAGATCCTCACTGACCTGAAGCCCATTCTTAGGCTGTGGATCATAGGGTAAGAATCACTGTTAGAAAACTTTTTTAAACTGTAAACTTGGAGAATTACTTATCTTAGTTGGTGAAATATGTGCCTCTAAAAAAATGCACTACAGTACCATAGATATCTCACTTTAAGGAGACCTTATATTTAGAACAGTAGATGAATTCTGTCCTGTTAGTTTGAAAACAAATTGCTTTAGTTTGTAGCTGGCCTAGAGCATTGAGGTGTGTGTGCACAGATGACTTATTAGACAGTGGCAGAGGGGAAGAGCAGAGGGCTCTGTTGGAAAGCAAGATGCTTGAGCACTAGCCTGGGTTCCGCTAGGCTAGTCACAGCACCTCTTTAGAATACTTGAACTAGCCTGCTTACATTTCTTTACCTTGCTCATCAGGAACAGGTCATTTCTCCTCATTAAATAAGTTGAAGCTCTTTTCTCTGGGTGGGTAGGGTGTGAATGTAGTGTTGGTATAGGAGAATCCTGGATCTAAAATGTGTAAGAACTGCATGTAGTGGTGAAAAGAGAAGGCGGTGTTGTTCATTTGCGACCTTCCTTTTGAGCTTCCCCTCCCACCAGGTGCCAAGTGACCTGGGCAGGGACCCACTGTACTTTAGTCCTGTGCACTTTGCTTTCTGCATAAGCAGGGGGAAATGAAGCCAGGAGTGGGCCTGCTCACACCTGACCTCCAGCATCAGATCTAGGGTTTGACTAGCATGACAGCACCCCACCGGTCCACCAGAGCACTGGGAATGGTTGAGTGGCACGTTGCCATGCTGCATCTCTGCATGTGTTTGTGTAGATCACCCATTCAACAGCAGGTACTCATTTATTTCACGGACACTTCTCGAGCTCTGGCTCTTTGATGGGCATTGTGGTTTGCTCTAGGAATGCATTGGTGAGCGGTCACTGCACTTGGTGCTCCAGGCTGTTGAGGGTGTGCATAGAGGGCACACCTCTGCCTCTTCCCATTCCTTACGTGGTGAAGGCCATGGGCAGCTTGTTCTGTTGATGTCTTTCTCTTTGAGGTTTGTTTTTTACTCTATCCAGCCTTTATTATCTATATTATTATGTCAATTCAATTTCAAACTAGCACAGTCCCTGGCATATAGATAGAAAGCATGCAGCACATGTTTGTGGAGTAAGCAAACTTGTTGAATGAATGCAGTTATTTGAGGTACAGCTCAGAAAACCCTTCCTATGTACTGCTACCTACTGTCATACCTGCCAAGCTGGATATAATTTTCCTCTGATATTCCCATAGAGCATATCTGTCCCAAAGATGCAGTCGTTTTACACACATTATTTCTTACTATTTGTATTCACCTCTCTTACACAGGTGAAGCTATATATAACTTGAGGAGAGGGACAATACTTTCGTGCTCTTGGACAAATTGCTTAATCTCTGCAGCCTCAGTTTCCTCATTTGTGAAGTGGGCATTGTAAGAGTGTGCTAGGGCTGCTGTAAGGATTAACTGAGCTTATACACATGGAACATTCAGAACAGAGCCCTGCACATAAATGTTGGCTGATTTTGTTGTTGTTTATTTGCTGGAGCACTAATCACCTAGTACTTTTTTGGCACTCAAGTATATTTAACAGGAAAAGAAAAATTATTTATTTAAAAGTTTGTCTCACCATCAACTGTGGCAAAAAAGATCAGTGACATCTCAAAGAATAACCCTCCCCCACCCCTTTCATGTTTTGGCAGCCATGTTCTGGGAGATGCACACATGGCTTCTTACCGTGCCTGCCTGGCAGCAGAGCTGGCTGTTAAGTGTTCAAAGGTGGCAGAAGAGTCAAGTGGGCAGACCATGGAGCTCAACCACTGGTCCGGCCCATGAGCACTGGGAGGCCAGCCCTGAAGGGAAGCAGCCCTGCAAATGCCCATTTCAGCTCTTCCCCTCCCAGCTCTTCCCCTCCCAGCTCTTGTTCATCACCAGAGGGTTTACAGCGTGGGTACACATGCATTTGACATCTCGAACATTAACAAGCTCTTATGGGAGCCTTCTGGGAGCCAAACCCTGTGCTGTATATTAAGAGAAAAAGATAAATGAAGCAGGGAGCTTACATCCTGGTGGAGGTAGCAGACAGGCAAGCCAAAGGTGAAGTAAAGTATTGAAAGGGCTCATCTGCCTGGGAGAGTGAGGGCACACGGGAGAGGCTGGTCAGGACCTCCCTGGGTTTTAGGGAATTGGGAAAGGTTAACAGAGGAGCCTGCATTTCAGAGCAAATGTTCTAAATCCCCAGCCTTTTTAAACTTGCAAACTTCTTTCATAGTAATATTGAATGGTAAAAACTCCCTCTGGAAGTGATTTCTCTTTTTCTCTATTTTGATCTGTTTTCTGGAAGTGTTTTCAAATTTAAAAAATTTCATTTAGATCAGTATATTACTAAGAATTATATTAATGTTTGTGATCTGAGTTATACTGTTTTTAAAAAAATAACAGTAAGAAATTGTGATAAGATGAATACAACTTAAGGAACTGAGAAACAGCATCTTCAGACAATTTGCAGAATTGCCATTTTAATGATGATTCTCACTTGTGTTTCTCACTGGCATGTATTTTGCCATTGGCTTTCCTTGAGCCTACATTTAGACAGTGGTTCATTATGAATGTAAATGACCATACATGACAAAGAGCAAAATTAATTAAAATACTGTGTAATGGTCAAAACTGTGACAAACCTGCTAAGTTATGAACATGCTCGTGATCTCCACGACCCCTCCCATGTTTTCTGGGTGCACATTTGGAGGACCCTAGTCTTTTCTGAGTTAAAGGGAGAAAAATATTTACAGTATTATTTTTGTTTTTGTTTCTGTTTTTTTTTTTTTTTTGAGTCTGGATCTCACTCTGTTGCCCAGGCTGGAATGCAGTGCTGCTATCATGGCTCACTGCAGTCTTGACCTTCTAGGCTCAGGTGATCTTTCTGCTTTTGTCTCCTGAGTAGCTGGGAATATAAGTGTGTGCCACCATGCCTGGCTAATTTTTAAATTTTTTTTCTGTAGAGATGAGGTCTTGCTATGTTGCCTAGGTTGGTCTTGAACTCTTGGACTCAAGCAATCCTCCTACCTCAACTTCCCAAAGTGCTGGGATTACAGGTGTGAACCACTGCATCCAGCCTAAGTTGTTATTTTATTGACAGTTTTTTTAATTTTAATTTTATTTTTTGAGTAGGAGTCTCACTCTGTCACCCAGGCTGGAGGGCAATGGCACACTCCCAGCGACTACAGACTCGACCTGCTAGGCTCAGGTGATCCTTCCACCTCAGCCTTCCAAGTAGCTGGAACTACAGGCACACGCTACCATGCCCGACAGTTTTTTTAAAAACTAGAAAATAGAAATGGAAACCTTATAGTCTTTAACACAAGTCCTGGAATATCTTTCAAAGTACTAGTTATTCAAACTGTTACTAATCCATCACAAGGATCTCAGTTTAGAAAACTAAAGAATGGTTGCCTGTTTTCCAAGGCCAGAGTTGCATTTGTAGACTTCAGGAGTTCATTACTTCTTTCAGCAGATACTGCTGTGATTGTGGCTTCTGTTTCTGGCATGTTCTAGGAACTTGGGGTGCAGGTTTAAGCAAGACAGACTTGATCCCTGCCTTCAATTCTTCATTCCTTCCAGTGGGGATTATTTGGGAAGACTGGTGTGGGATAAAAGATGGAAAAGGATGACTAGAGTCAATTTTGAGCCTCTTGGATGCCAGGCTAAGAAATTTGAATAGCAGTGATGGGACGAGAGTGGATGTGTGGCTCGTGAAAGTGGTGTTTTTGGAAGCTTAATTTGCTGTGGGTTGCAATGAGAAGGTGAAGGAAGGGAAGGGGAGGGGAGAGTTGGGTGATAATAGAGCAGTGATGTTAGAAAGGCAATATCTCAGGTTGAGGGAAGGAGGAAGGAAAGGAGGGAGGGAGGGAGGGAAGGAGAAACACAATAGAAGAAGAGTTGGCCAAGTAGAGGCCGGGAGAGAAACAGAGGTACCAGAAATGTTTAGAGAAATAGAACAAGGTAAATGTAGGGTAACTGGTCTTCCCAGGAAGATGATAAGTCTAAGTTTGGTTTTAGATATTTTGAATAATACTGAAAAGGGAATGTTGCTTGTCATAAGAGCTGACATTATTTAAGCTCTTGAATGTGTGCCAAGGTAATGCTTTATATTCATTATCTAATCCTTTTTTCCCTTTCTTTGCTCTCTCTGTTTCTCTCTTTTTGGTCAACTTTGTTTTGAGGTAAAATTTATGCACAATAAAATTCACCAATTTTAAGTATACAGTTTGATACATTTTGATGAAAAAATATATTTTAATACACCCACATACCCCCCCCCCCCCCCCCGCCATGTAACCACTATGTAACATTTTTATCACTCCAAGTATTTCTTTGGTGCTTCTTGTAGTCAATACCCTCCTCTGGTCTCTAGCAGCCACTAATCTGCTTTCTGTTATGTTGTTTCATCTTTTCTAGAGTGTCACCTATAAGTTGAATATTATCAAGTGTAGTCTTTTGGGGGGGGGGGGGCCTGGCTTCTTTCACTTAGCATAAAGCTTTGAGATTCTTCCATGATGTTGCATGTTTCTTTTTATTGTTGAGCATTGTAGGGATGCAACATAGTTAGTTATCCATTCACCAACTGTAGACATTTGAGTTCTTTCCAGTTTGTGGCAATTATGAATAGAGTTGCCATGAACATCTGGGTAAAGTCTTTGGGTAGACATGTATTTTCATTTCTCCTGAGTAAATACCTAGGGATGGATTTGCCGGGTGATAGGCTAAGTGTATGTTTAACTTTATAAGAAATTACTAATGTTTTCTAGATTTTCATTTGACACTCATGACAATTCTGAATTGCCTTTGTTATTATCCCCATTTTTTAGTTGAAGAAAATGAGGTGCAGCGAGGATAAGTTACTTGCCCTAGGCCATAGGACTAGGAATGGCAGAATGAAGGTTTATGTGATATCAGTGAACTATGAATGAAAGAGATATGAGTTGGAAGTCATCCCCAAGCTGATGTGCTATTAGGGCCCTGAGTAGTGGACCTGATTGATGGCTTTCCTAAGCCTAGGCCTCCAAGAGGACAAGCTAGCAGGTTCCCTCTGAACCACAGCACTCGACAGTTCTCCCAGCCTGGCTGCACAGAAATGGAGTTGATTCACTACACACAGTGCAGGCCTTACTGCAGTGCTCTCTGTGGAAATATAATGTGAATCACATCTGTAATTTTACATTTTCTAATAGCCATGTTAAAAAAGTAAAAAGAGGCCGGGCTCAGTGGTTCAGCCTGTAATCCCAGCACTTTGGGAGGCCGAGATGAGTGGATTGCCTGAGCCCGCGGGTTCGAGACCCGCCTGGGCAACTTGGTGAGACCGCATCTCTACAATAAATAAAAAAATTAGCCGGGTGTGGTAGCGTGCACCTGTAGTTCCAGCTACTTGGAAGGCCGAGTGGAAGAAGGATCGCCGGAGCCCAGCAGGTCGAGGCTGCAGTGGCTGGGAGCGGCCACTGCACTCCAGTCTGGGTGACAGAGTGAGGCCCCAACTCAAAAAAAAAAAGTAAAAAGAAACAGGTGAAATTAGTTTAAATTCTACTTAACCCAATATATCCCATATATTATCATGTCAACATGTAATCAATGTAAAAATTATTAATATGTTTTACATTCCTTTGTCATACAAAGTTTTAAAATCTGGTGTGTATTTTACAATTACAACACATCTCTTTGTACTAGCTACATTTCAGATCATCAGTAGCCACATATTGCTCATGGATACTGGACAGCTCAGATATGGATATTAAAAGTAATAATATGGCTGGGTGCGGTGGCTCAAGCCTGTAATCCCAGCAATTTGGGAGGCCAAGGCGAGAGGATTGCCTGAGTCCAGGGGTTCGAAACCAGCCTGTGCAACTTGGTGTGACCTTGTCTGTACAATAAATCAAAAAATTAGCCGGGCATGGTGGTGCATGCCAATAGTTTCAACTACTTGGGAGGCTAAGGTGGAAGGATCGCCTGAGCCCAGCAGGTCGAGGCTGCAGTAGCCGTGAGTGTACCACTACACTCCAGCCTGGGCAGCAGAGTGAAACTCTGATTTAAAAAAAAAAGTAATAATATTCAAAAGTATTATGGAAAGAGATCCATGTTATTTTGATTGAAAAAAAAGCTTAGCAAGTCATAACACATTATGTTTAGTATGCTTTCATTTTCATAAATATCTATGTTTATACCTGTAAATAAATAGTCTGTGACTGTGCTGCCCAGCACTGTAGCCACTAGACTACTTTAATTAAATTAACGATTCAGTCCCTTAGTCACACTAACCACATTTCAGGAGTTCAATAGTCTTATGTGTATAGTGGCTACTGTAGTGGATGTCAAGCCTTAGATTACTGCTCTTTTCAAACTGCTGAACTGGTTGAGAAAGACTGAGCTAGTGGTTAGGAATTTAGCCCTGTGACCACTGGGGCTTTGCAACCATTGAGTCCCAGAGCCTCTGTGGTTTTTACGAGTAAAGCACAGGAAGGAAGCCCGTTGAGGTGCAACCGTTGTATACCCTTGGGAGCTTAATAGGAGCTTAGTCTGGAAGCAAAACAGCCTGGTTGAGTCCCATTTTTGTACAGCTGAAATTAACTGCCATTCAAATTGCCGAGTACTCCATAACCTGATGTCCACTTTAGGTATGGTTTCTGTAAAAATACCCTTTCTGCTTCTTCAGAACCTGTCTAATGTTCATGGTAGGGCTTGTTTGACATTCTGGAGAAGAAATAAATTTTTATTTATACATAACTTCCAGATGGTGCCCAGATTACATTTAGCTTCAGCAGTGTGTGTCCATGTAGTAGGCGGCAGGTTGCAAAGTACAGGTGTATCAAGTCAGGGGACTGCGGCCAGGTGGCGTTCTGGGAGCTCTATTGCTATAGTAACTCATATTACCCAAGCCTGGATTTTTGTCTTTACTCAGCACCTCACCCCGTCACTTTCCTCCTGACTTGATAGACTGGTTCTGCCTGCCCAGTTGAAATAAGACCATATGTGACATGACGTGAAGCATCCTGCCCAGGGCCCTAAGAATGTAGGAATGGCTGTGCCTTGGGTCAGACAGTCCTGGGGCATAGTCCATTCAAGGGCTGTTTGCTCTTGTTTAAGGCATCCACCCTCTCTGAGCCTTGGGTTTCTTGTTGTGAAAGGTATGTAGTAACACCTCCTTTTAAGCATTTTCGGGAGATGGAATAAGCTGAGGGCTAGAAGGCAGAGAATAAGTGTTCTGTAAGTTTAGCAGTTACTACCTTCTGCTTTGAGGAGTGTGTGTCAGCATAACATGTATACTGTAGTCATGTACATGTTATGAAATTAGAGCTAGGTCTCAGGACACACAGTGACTTTCTCAGGCTCGGTAGAATAGATTTATGCGTATTCAACTCTCTGTTATCTTTAGTGATGGTGACCATTATAAAAACCTGTAGGAACTCCTCTAGCTTGACTACAGTCCATAGTTTCAAGCTTCTTTTCCACAAAATGTTTTACTAGCCCTGATATCAGAAGAATTAATTTACTTTACTTTCATCTTCTGTTTTTCTAGTTTCCAAACGCAGTAAAAGTGATAAATAGCAAAATGACCAAAAGGTCCCTTGCCAAAGGAAGCAAGGTGATTCACTGCATATAGCGTTGTTAATTTATCAGACTCTTATTTAAGCTCAGATAATCTTAATCCTTATTTTATCACTCAGGATTCCTTATTTTAAGGTAGCACGTTTTAAGTTACATGTGTAGCAAACTGAGAAACTTTTAAAAAATTGTTTTTTCTGTTTGTAAAAGTAATCTAGCTTCACTTAAAAATATAGAGACTGGGCGTGGTGGCTTAAGCTGTAATCCCAGCACTTTGGAAGGCTGAGGCGAGAGGATTTCCCAAGCCTGGGGGTTCGAGACCAGCCTGAGCAACTTGGTGAGACCTCATCTTTACAATAAATCACAAAAACCAGCTGGGCATGGTGGTGTGCATCTATAGTTCCCGCTACTTGGAAGGCTGAGGCAGAAGGATCGCCCAAGTCCAACAGGTCAAGGCTGCGGTGGCTATGAACATGCCACTGCACTCCAGTCTGGGCGACAGAGTGAGACTCCAACTCAAAAAAGAAAAAAAAAAGGAAGAAAAATATAGACCCCCACCCCCCCAAAATTGGGCATAGAATCTGGTGCAACAAAGGCTGAAATAATGGTACTCCTTAGAAATCAGAGATTAGGCCGGGCATTGTGGCTCACGCCCATAATCCCAGCACTCTGGGAGGCCAAGGTGAGAGGCTTACCTGAGCCCACTGGTTGGAGACCAGCCTGGGCAACTTGGTGAGACCTCATCTCTACAATAAATCAAAAAATTAGCCAGGCATGGCGGCTTGTGCCTGTAGTTCCAGCTACTTGGAAGGCTAAGGCAGAAGGTTTTCCTGAGCCTAGCAGGTCGAGGCTGCAGTGGCCATGAGCATGCCATTGCACTCCAACCTGGGCGACAGAGTGAGGCTCCAACTAAAAAAAAAATTAAAAAAAAAATCAAAATCGTTTCTCATATTCAAAGAGAATACTGCTTTTTGTTTTTCCTTTGGTGCTATTAATAGTGCTACTACTGTCTTCTGTACTTACAGATTAAAGCCATGATATATTCACCTCAGATACCTTGTGTTTGCTATTTTCTTAGCAGGGGAGAAAACTAAACATTGTAAAACTGGCCCTTGTGCTGGCTACTCTAAATATGTGATCTCATTTAATATTCATAATCGTGTTGGAAAGGTATGATTTTGCAGATGAATAAACTGAGTCTCAGAGAAGTTAGGTCACAAAGCTAGTAAGTGGCGGTTGGACTTTGAATCCATATCTCTGTGAATGGAAAGCCTGTACCCTCCTCCCCACCCTCACCCTGGGTGCTACTGTGGCTGTAAGGGAGGGATGGCACATTGTGGCTGATCATTACACCGTGACCAGCTCCTCCTTCAGGCTCCAGAAGGACTCCCAGGTGGCATGGCTTTGAGGCAGTGGAAAAGGGGATAGGTAGGTAGAGAAGACATGGCCCCAAGAGGAGCACTTCAGCCCTCAGCAGATACTCAGGTCAGTACCAGCTAAGGGTGGGAGGGATGAGGAGTTGGCACCTCAGATACCAGAACCTACAAAAAAAGTCATCATTTCTAACCAAATCAGAGAGTTTTTGTTATTTTCTTTACTAGCCTGTTAAATATGTGGTGGGTGTTTCTCTGAGATTATGTTCACTTTATCCATTTATAAAGTATTATGGCACTGTGAGAATTATTGAACAAGTGAAGGTTGTATTTCTTTTCTTTTCTTTTCTTTTTTTTTTGAGTCGGAGTCTCACTCTGTCTCCCAAGCTGGAGTGCAGTGACACATTGCCCACAGCCACCACATCCTCGACCTGCTGGGCTCAGGCAATCCTTACACCTCAGCCTTCCAAGTAGCTGGAATTACAGATGTGCGCCATCACGCTTGGCTAATTTTTTTTTATTTATTGTAGAGACAAGGTCTCACCATGTTGCCCAGGCTGGTCTCGAACCTGTGGGCTCAGGAAATCCTCTCTCTTCTACCTCCCAAAGTGCTGGGATTACAGGCATGAGCCACTGCACCTGGCTATATTTCATTTTTAATTACTAAATTTTTTTTTTTTTTAGTCAGAGTCTCACTCATCGCCCAGGCTGAAATGTAGTTGCACGCTCATGGCCACCCTAGTGTTGATCTGCTGGGCTCCGCAATCCTTCCTCCTCAGCCTTCCAAATAGCTGGAACTACTGGCATGTGCTACCACGCCCGGCTAATTTTTTTTTTTTTTAATTTATTGTAGAGATGAGGGGTCTTGCTAAGTTGCCTGGGGTGGTCCCGAGCCCGTGGGCTCAGGCAGTCCACTCACCTTGGCCTCCCAAAGTGCTGGGATTACAGTCTGAGCCATTGAGCCTGGCCTTAATTACTATTTAATTGAGCCTCCGAGTTTTTGTTTTTTGTAGAGATGGGGTTTTGCTATGTTTCCCAGGCTGGTCTGGACCTCCTGACCTTAAGTCATTCTCCTGCTTTGGCCTCCCAAAGTGATGGAATTACAGGTGTGAGTTGCCATGCCCAGCCCTGTGCCTCAGATTTTTTAGGGCTTTTTTGCTTTGATGTGAGATGGAATTACTGGTTTTCCATTTTAGCAAATTACATAATTTGCTTTTATGTCACTTAAGGGACATTGTACTATAGAATGCTGCAGGAACTGGCTATTTAAAATGCCATATCCATTCTGTAGTCATGTCTGAGATCAAAAGGATTTTGGAGTGCTCCTTTGCAGTATTTTTTTAGCTGGAACACCAGCTGTCTTTGATGTCTGTGGAGATCAGCTCTTCTAGCAGGACAGGAGACCATACCACAAAGGAGAGTGTGGACTTCAAAAGGCTTGAAGAAGGGAGAAGTATGCATGATCATGGCTGCTCATCTCACTGCAGGGATCAAAGTGTGTTTGTGATGTGTTCCTTGTCTCTTCTGTGAACAGAGTAGAAACTGGGGAATTTGTTTTGCATAAAGTGAAAGCACACAATTCTATGTCAGTTAGGTTTTTTTGTTTTTTGTTTTTTTTGAGTTGGAGTCTCACTCAGTTGCCCAGACTGGAGTGCAGTGGCCTGGACCGCAGCCTCAACCTGCTAGGCTCCGGTGATCCTTCCGCCTCAGCCTTCCAAGTAGTTGGAACTACAGGTGCACGCTACCACGCCCGGCTAATTTTTTTGATTTATTGTAAAGATGAGGTCTCACCAAGTTGCCCAGGCAGGTCTCGAACCCACGGGCTCTGGCAATCCACTCACCTCAGCCTCCCCAGGCGAGGGATTACAGGCTGAGCCACCGAGCCTGGCTTCAGTTAGGTTTTTAAATGAAATTTATTTCACTTGGTTGAAAAGGAGATGCATTTGGCTTCAATCACCTGCCAAAATTTATGTTAAGATAGTGACTGTTCTTCTGATGTCTTTTTTATTTTTTTGAGTCAGAATCTCACTTTTTCATACAGGCTGGAATGCAGTAGCCCAATCACAGCTCACCTGGCTTCAACCTCCTGGATTCAGGATATCCTTCTGCCTCAGCCTTCAGAATAGCTGGGACTATAAGTACGAGCTACCATGCCTGGCTAATTTTTTGTAGAGATGAGGTCTCGCTATGTTGCCCACACTGGTCTCAAACTCCTGGGCTCAAGCAGTTCTCCTGCCTCAGCCTCCCAAAGTGCTGGTATATAGGCATGAGCCACCACACCTGGCTTTGATGTCTCTTTTTTTTTTTTGAGTCAGAGTCTCACTCTGATACCCCAGCCAAAGTGCAGTGGCATACTCATGACTACCTCCTCGACCTGCTGGGCTCAGGTGATCTTTTCGCTTCAGCCTTTCAAGTAGTTGGAACCACAGGTATGCACCACCACACCTGGCTACTTTTTTTGATTTATTGTAGAGATGAGATCTCTCCAAGTTCCCCAGGCTGGTCTTGAATCCCTGGGCTCAGGCAGTCCTCTCGCCTTAGCCTCCCAAAGTGCTGGGATTACAGGCATGAGCCACCATGTCTGGCTTCTTGATGCTTCTTAAAACCCTGAATGTTTTCATTTGTTTTGGGGCAGTTTTTGTACTTTATTGGGTTGTATAACAGTTGAAATAAAACAAAGATAGGTTCTAGCACTGAGAATTTGCAGATGAAGCAACAATAAACAACGAATATTTAGCAGAGCAAGGAGTACTCATTACTTCTAAGTGAAATATTAAGAACTATAAGCAGTTAGGCAGGTGATCAGTGAGCTGAGCAGAAGTCCTGCAGACTGGATCTACCATGAGAATTTCCTCAGAAACCTTAACTGTTTTTTAGGGCAATGCTGACTGCTGCCTGTGAGCTGCAGCTGTTGTGCTGTGTGATACTGTGTTCTTGAGCACTGATTATTATAAAGAGATGATAAGTCTGAGACTTAGGAGATCCCATGGAATTTTCTTGAAAGTGCCACTTGATTTTACCTGATTGTAGGTGCATAGGCTTTCTCTTTCCCAAAGGTATAAGCAGTCAGTCAACAAATACCCATCAACGCGTATTTGTTATGCTTCTGCTATTGGCCTGACATTTTGCTAGGTGCTATTTGGAACACAAAGAAATGTGTAATTCTAGCCCTTAAAGAATTTAATCTAATTAGATCCCCTTCCCCAAACAGACAGATATGGGACAAAAATAGTAGTAACGTGATTAAAAAGCTGAGCTTCCCAGATTTTGAATAGGTAGAGAACAGCAAAGTGAGAGGAGGAAGTAAAGGTTGTATAGGATATAAAGAGTCTGAGTGAATGGAGGAAGGTTTGAATAGAGGGAAAGGGTTAGGACAGTTTGGTCAGGTGGTAGGAGAATGTAGAAGCTTGGCTAAGGAGTTTGGGTTTGTCCTGTGGCCAGTGGGAGCTATGGAAGGTTCCAGAGCAGAGAGGTAGCATGGTGGTGGATGTCCAGCAAAGTCACTTGCTTTTAGCATTCTTTTCAAGTCTTCCTATGAAGAGAAGGTACCAGGAGAGAGGTTGGTTTGGGAGTGGACTCAGAGGAGTGGTGTGGCTTGTGGGCCCTGAAGACAAATAGGCCTGGTTCCTATCCCAGATCCACCACTTTCTAGTCAAAGCATCTGTCCTTTAGATACTCATTTCCCTCAGCTGTACAATGGAGCTATGAGCTCTTCCTTGCTTTCCTCAAAAAGCTTTGGTAGATACCTTAGGTGGTGCCTGTGGGAGCCACCGCTACAGGGCCCGGTGTGAGGGATTCCTGAGGCTCAGGCTACCTACAGACTCTACCCAAGAAGGCAGGAGAGCTGAACCTTCAAGAAGAGGCAGGGAGGGATGCGGTGAGGGGTGGAGAAGACTGTGAGGTTTGGTGGGTGGTTGGTGCATTTGTTTCCTTCCCCTCATGTAAGAGTGTGGAGTGGCTTCCAATTTCTTTAAGAGGATTTAGAACAGTGGTTTTTGCCCCCGGCTACATGATAGTGTCACCCGGGGAACTCATAAGACCTTCTAATGCCTGTGCTCCAGCCCAGACAAATTACATCAGAATCTCTGAGAGACAGGGCCCAAGTATAGGTAGTTGATTTTTTTCTTAATATTCTCTAGGGGATTATAGAATGCAACAGTGTTGAGAACCTCTGCTTCAGAGATAGAGAGGTGGTAACACTGACAGGTATCTGTAAAACATCTCTGAACAGCTGCCTAAGTCTTCTGTACTTTGAATTTCAGGGTAATCTGATAGCAGTGCCAAAAGGGAAGAGAGAATTACATGACTTAGGCTGGTCTGAAGGATTGCGTTGTTTTGGCTTTAGCTCCTTTAACATGTTTCTTTTAGGCCAGACAAATTCCAAGTAAGTTTTCTTTCTTAGTTTTCCTAAAATTTTATCAAATTGAGATACATTTGAGTACCAGCTACTGTGTAGTGAAATCAATCCTGAATACTCTTTTAGAAACTCAGGACAACAAATTGCCAGCAGGAATGCTTGCTTGGAAAATGGCCTGTGTTGGGAGCATTAATCAACAGTTGTGGAAGTGACAGCTCCCACCCCTGCACCCACAGGTAGGAGTCAGTAGGTCTATGTCAGGGAAGAACCAACTGAGTTCCACAGACTAGTGAGGACCCCTATCTTTCAGGGTTGCAGACAGAGCCTGGCCTCAAGGCTTCCCTAGGTCACTGGGGGGTTGCCAACCATGTCTGGCAGGTTGAGGGTCTTGGGAGTCTGCGAGACTTGGGTTCCAGTTCCTAGTCAGCTGTTCCTAGCTGTGTGGCCTTGGATAGCTCACTTAATCTTGCTAAGCCAGATCTCCTACCCCTTAGGGTGACTGTGAGAATTGACTGGGAAATGTTGGGTTAGGGGTTTAGCAAGATTTCTAGCCAAGGTCAGTGCTCTTTTTACGTTAATTCTTCTCCTCCCTCACTTCATTTAGAAATCACGTGGTCTTAGTGCATTTCCAGTTTGAAAACTTCAGCATAAGACCACACTGACTTGCCAAAATGCCCACAAGCTGGGGCTTGACACAGCAGCCTCCCTGCCGTGCCAAGATAGGGGATGTCAAAAGGAGGAGCAGGAAGGAGAGGGCCCTTTGGGGAAGTGGCAGCAGATGGCAGGATTTGGTGGCAGGCATACATCCATCTGACTCAGGTCTGCCCTGCAGAGCTCTTAGCTCTCCCTTCCATGCCTGATGGACCTTGGTGGTTTTTCTTATTTTTTATACCCTATAAGTTCAGTTCCACATCAGACAGGGTGGTAAAGATGGGAATGATTCACTGGAAGATTCCAGACTGCTGACCCCAGCTCGGGAAGTAGAGGCCTGATTTCAAATGTCAGGCTTTTACTGGTCTCCAGGACTCTCGTGTCTTTAGTAAGAGCTACAGCCTGGTTGCAAGCAAGCAATAGATAGCTGTGCTTTTTATTTATTTTTTATTTTTTTAGTTTATAGCATGGAAAATTTGAGGTGAAAGTTTTCCTTTAGGTTAGACTGGATGGTGGTATCAAGCAATCTACACAAATAAAAATATTTTTATAGCTAGGGACTGAGTTGCCCCAATGAAGCGGAATAGAAATATTTATCACTTAATCTTGTTTCCTGTTTTGTTTCTGTATCTGTAACCACATGGTAGATGAGATTGGGGGTCACATGGGAGCCTCGATCTTTTCTTTTTTTAATTTTTGTAGTTTTATCTAGTTATTTATCAAATATGTCTGGTCAGTTTTGTTTTTCTCTTTTTAAAATTGAAATACATTTAATTTAATTTTTAATTAACAAATAATAATTGATGTTATTCGTATATATACAGTCATGTGTTGCTTAACAATGTGGATATATTCAGAGAAATGCATTGTTGGTGATTTTGTTGTTCTGTGAACATCATAGACCTTCCAGTGGGACAAGATATGGAGGTGGAAGACAATGAAATTGAGTGAACTTTCGCAAACTTGGATGGGCTAGCCTACTTTACTCACCTAGGTTATGTGTATTGCCTATTGCTCCTAACAATACAATATTGCTACTGTGCTGAGTATGTAACACATTGTAAGTATTTGGTATCTAAACATGGAAAATGTACAGTAAAATACAGTATAAAAGATTAAGAAACTAAGAAATGGCACATCTGTATAGGGCACTTACCGTGAATGGAGCTTACAGGACTGGAAGTTTCTCTGGTGAGTGAGTGGTGAGTGACTGTGAAGGCCTAGGACATGACTGTATACTATTGTATGCTTATAAACACTGTACACTTAGGCTACACTAAGTTTATTTTTAAAATTTTCTTCAAGAATAAATTCACCTTAGCCTACTATCATTTTTTTTAACCTAAAAAAAAATTTTTTTTTGAGTTGGAGTCTCACTCTGTCACCCAGGCTGGAGTGTAGTGGCACACTAACAGCCACCGCAGCCTCGACTTGCTGGGCTCAGGCGATCCTTCCGCTTCAGCCTTCCAAAAGTAGCTGGAACCACAGGCTGATTTTTTGATGTATTGTAGAGATGAGGTCACACCATGTTACTCAGGCTGGTCTCGAACACTTGAGCTCAGGCAATATTCTCGTCTCTGCCTCTCAAGGTGCTGGGATTATAGGCTTGAGCCACTGTGCCTAGCCAACTTTTTAAATTTTTTAAAAAACTTTTTAACTTTCTTGTAATAACATTTAGCTTAGAAAACAAACACATTATACAGCTATATAAAATATTTTCTTTCTTTATGTCCTTATTCTATAAGTGTTTTTTCTATTTTTAACTTTTTTTTTTAAAGCTTTTTAGTTTTAGACTTTTGTTTAAAAACAAAGACACAAACACATGCATTAGCCTAGGCATATGCAGGTCAGGTTCATCAATATCACTGTCTTCTACCTCCACATCTTGTCCCACTGGAAGGTCTTCAGGGACAATAACAGGCATGGAGCTGTCATCTCCTATGATAACACTGCCTTCTTCTGGAACACTTCCTGAAGGACCTGCCTGAGACTGTTTTACAGTTAACTATTTTTTATATAAACAGGAGTATACTCTAAAATAACAATGAAAAATATGGTAGAGTAAATACATAAACCAATAACATAGTCATTTATCATAATTGTCAAATATTATATACTGTAAATAACTGTGTGTTATACTTTTATACAGTTGGCAGTGCAGGTTTGTTTACACCAGTATCACCACAAACATGTGAGTAATGTATTGTCCTATGAAGTTAAGACAGCTATGATGTCACTAGGCAGCAAGAATTTTTCAGCCCATTATAATCTTATGGGACCACTGTCATAGATGTGGTCCTTCATTGTCTGAGATGTTGTTATGCAGTGCAGGACTCTATATATTTTGCGGAATGATTAAATCAAGCTAATTAACATATCATCACCTCACATATTTATTTCTTTGTGGTGAGAATGTTTAAAATCTACTCTTTTAGCAGTTTTGGTATATATAACACATTATTGTTAACTATAGTCACCATGCTGTACAGTAGATCACTAAAACTTATTTCTTCAGTCTAACTGAAGCTTTGTACCCTTTGGCCAACATCTCATGTTCCACTCTTGTCCCCATCCAGTGGTAACCACCATTCTATTCTCTACTTCTGGATTCTTATTTGTTTTTTTTGTTTGGTTGGTTTTTTTTGAGTTGGAGGCTCACTCTGTTGCCCAGGCTGGAGTGCGGTGGCATGCTTATGGCCACCACAGCCTCCACCTGCTGGATTTAGGCGATCTTTCTGCCTCAACCTTTCAACTACAGTCATGCTACCATGCCCACCTTATTTTTTGATTATTGTGGAGATGAGGTCTCATCAAATTGATGTCAAACCCTGAGCTCAGGCAATCCTCTTGCTTCGGCCTCCTAAAATGCTGGTATTACAGGCTTCAGCAACTGCACCTGGTCGGATCCTTACTCTTTAAGATGACTTTTTACAGAGGAAACACAATGGGCAGTGCTTTGACCTTGCCAGCAGCTAAGCGCACCCTCTAGGTGGATGTGCACTTGTTACAAAGGGTGTTGCATATGGGGTATCAGTGGGCTGTGGCCAAGGGCAGATGACAGCAGAAGTGATTCCCACTCACATCCTGCATCCCAAGCCTCCGTGGAATGAGATGACCCGTTGTACTTGCCTGATCCTGAGTTTCTGAATCTCAGCATTTTGACATTGGGGCCAGTGGGGCTCTACTGTGTGTTATAGGATGTTTAGCAGACTCCTTGGCCTCTGCCTACTAGATAGTACTCCTCTGTCATCTGTGACAATAAAAAGTGTCTCCACACATTGACACATGTCTTCCGGGGACAAAATCACCCTCTTTTGAGAACACTGACTTAAACATAGAGTGTCTTGGCAGAAACATTAACTACGATGTCATTTTGAGATGTCACAGCCTGTAATCAGGACCCAGACACTATCTTGCAGCTACTGCTTCACTTAACCAAATGCTTTTTCCAGAACATTATTGTGTGCTATTTTATAGCCACATGTATTTTAAAAAATCTAAATTACAGCCAGGTGCGGTGGCTCATGCCTGTAATCCCAGCACTTTGGGAGGTGGAGGCAAGAGGATCACCTGAGCCCAGTAGGTTGAGGCTGCGGTGGCCGTGAGTGTGGCACTGCGCTCCAGCCTGAGCGACAGAGTGAGAATCCAACTAAAAAAAAAAAAAAAATCGAAATTACGTACCTACATAGGAAAGAATACAGTGCCTTTTTACTTTTAGAATTATTTTCCCAGTGTTTGGAACATGATAGGTGCTTAATCCATGTTTATACTGGCAGCAACATCTTTGTGAAACACATGTGCATACTTTAAGGTCAGAGTGTATAGATTTTATATACATTTAGATAAAGCAGGTTATCAAATGCTTGCCTAATACCTACTAGAAGTCCAACATTGAGCTGGAATTTTAAGAATTAATATTATTCCTTATAAAGGAAGCAATGGATGTGTGAAGTGACTTTTGAGCTTTAACATTTTCCTCCTACTTTGTTTTATTTTAATTTAATTTTTTGAAGACAGTCTTGCTCTGTTGCCCAGACTGGAGTGTAGTGGCCTGATCATAACTCACAGTAGCCTCAAACTCTTGGACCCAAGCAGTCCTCCCACCTCAGTCTCCCAAGTAGCTGGGACTATAGGCCTGCACCACTATGTCCTGCTAAGTTTTTTTTTTTTTTTTTGTACAAATGATCTTCAGTCTCACCCAGGCTGATCTCCAACTCCTGATCTCAAGGGATTCTTCCACCTCAGCCTCCCAAATTGCTGGGATGATAGGTGTGAGCCATCATGTCTGATCTTCCTCTACTTCAGATGTAAAAAAAACCCCAAACTTTTCTATGTAGTTGTTTGGACTTACTCAATTATATGTGCTAGTTTACAGTTCTACTATCAGAGTTAAAAGCCCAGAAAATTTGTCAATAAAATAATCCTGAGAAGAAGATTTTAAAACTAATATACTGATTCCCAAATATAAAACTATCAGATATTTTTAGCATGTTTATCTTTATGTATTCAGAAATAATTACATTAGCATATTGCTTTAGAGATTTGTCACACTACACAAATCAGTTTTGAAATGTTTTATAAACTCTTTGTGAAACCAGATAAGCATGGTTCCAGGTATATATTAATAGTTGATTCACAAATAATAATTGAATGGATATGGTTGAATGTACCATCCTTAACATGTCCGAGAAGAGGTAGAAGTTCCTGCTTATGTTTACTTTATCAGCCTTTGCTAAATACACAGAATAGAAATAAATGATAGTGTAGTAAGGTCAAGATTAGAATTCAGTTACCAGGTTGACAGGCTTATTTGGCTTTATTTCCTAAATAACCTATTTAAATAAATGGAATTAATTAGTAGAAAGGATTTGTTGAGTAGCAACTATAATGCCTAAGTCATATCATTCAAAGTCAGCAAAAACAATCTGAACATTTGATGGAAAAATATGAACATTCTTTATGATTTAATCTGAACCTTCAATAACAACTCCCTGTGTATAAGCAGGAGGTTAGACTAGTCTGAGGTGGCTATTAAAACTTCTAATTCCTAGGTTTCTGTTCTCGAGATTCTGGTTCAGCAAGTCTAGTGCAAGGCCTAGGAATGTGTATTTTTAATACACCCCCCCCCCCCCCATTGCCCAGCTGGTGATTTTTATGATCAGGTGGGTTTGGGGGGGGTCAATGGATTTGGTTTCTTCGGGAAATGCCGTCAGTGCATATCTGTTCCATCTTTTCACTTTCTTAATCATAGCTTTTTATAACTGTGTATAAAATACACACTTGAATACTAAAAATCATGAATCTTAGTCTTCTGACTGCTAGCACACTTTGTTTTGAATGCCTGCATTTTGCTTATTTTTTTATTTTTAATTTAAAAATTTTTTTTTCCTTTTTGAGTTGGAGTTTTACCCTGTCACCCAGGCTGGAGTGCAATGGCACATTCATGGCCACCGCAGCCTTGACCTGGTGGGCTTAGGTGCTCCTTCCACCTCAGTCTTCTAAGAAGCTGGAACAACAGGCATGCGCCACCACGCCCGGCTAATTTTTCTTGATTTATTGTAGAGGAGAGGTCTCACCAAGTTGCCCAGGCTGGTGTTAAACCCCTGTGCTCAGGCGTTCCTCTTGCTTCGGACTCCCAAAGTGCTGGGATTACAGGCATTAGGCACCACACCAGGCCTTATTTATTTTTATTTTTATTTTTTTTGAAAGCAAGATTTATTGAGAGGACAGAAAAGCTTCCACAGTGGGAGGGGACCCAAAGGAGTTGCTCCTGTTTTTTTAAATTAAGCTTTTTATTTGAGATAATTGATGATTCATATACAGTTGTAAAAACAAATACAGAGAGACCCCATATACCCTTACTCAATTTTTTACCATGGTGACATCTTGCAAAATGATAGTACTATTTCCTAACCAAGATATTGACATTGATATAGACAAGATAGAGAACATTTTCATCAATACAAGCATCACTCACTTTGCCCTCCAATAGTCACATCCACTTCCCTTCCATACCCACCTTACTATTCCAACCTTAACTCCTGGCAACCACTAATCTGTTCTCCATCTTTATAATTCTGTCTCTTCAAGAAAGTTATATAAGTAGAATTGTATAGTATATAACCTTTTACGATTTTTTTTTTCCAACCAGCATAATTCTCTGGAGAGTCATCCAAGATGTTGTGTATATTAATCGTTTATTTTTTTTTGACTGAGTAGTATTCCATGGTATGTATCTAGCAGATTTTAACCACCTATTGAAGGACATCTGTCTTGTTTCCACTTTTGGGCTATTACTAATAAAGCTGCTATAAACATTCGTGTATAAGATTTTATGTAAACATAAGTTTTCATTTCTTTGGCATAAATGTCCAGGAGTACAGTTGCTGGTTTGTATGGTAATTGCATATTTAGTTTTTTTTTTTTTTTTGAGTCGGAGTCTCACTCTGTCGCCCAGACTGGAGTGCAGTGGCCGCTCCTGGCCACCGCAGCCTCGACTCACTGGGCTCCAGCAATCCTTCCGCCTCAGCTTTCTGAGTTGCTGGAACTACAGGCGCGCGCTACCACGCCCGGCTGATTTTTTGATTTATTGTAGAGATGAGGTCTCACCAAGTTGCCTAGGCAGGTCTCGAACCCACGGGCTCAGGCAATCCACTCACCTCAGCCTCCCAAAGGCGCAGGATTACAGGCTGAGCCACCAAGCCCGGCTGCATATTTAGTTTTTAAAGAAATTTTCAAACTGTTACAGAATGGTTGTACCGTTTTACATTCCTATCAGCAATGTATGAATGATCCAGTTTCTTTGTGTTCTAGCCAGCTTTTGGTATTATTACCATTTTTTATTTCAGACATTCTTATAGGTATATAGTGATATCTCATTGTGGCCTTAGTTTGCATTTTCCCTGATGGCTAGTAATGTTGAAAATATTTTCTCTTTTTTTTAAGAGACAAGATCTTTCTATATTGCTCAGGCTGGAAAGCAGTGGTGCTATCACAGCTCACTGTAACCTCGAACTCCTAGGCTCAACCCATCCTGCTGTGTCAGATGTGTATCACCATACTTGGCTAATTTTTTTTTTCTTTGATGCGAAGCCTTGCTTTTTTGTTCAGGCTCCAGTGCAGTGCCACTATCATAGCTCACTGCAACCTTTAACTCCTGAATTTTTAAAGTTTTTTGTAGAGATGGGGTTTTGCTTTGTTGATTAGACTAGTCTTGAAGTCCTGGCCTCAAAAGCTCCTCCTGCCCCAGCCTCCCAAAGTGCTGGGATTACAAGTGTGAGCCACTGTGCCTGTCCCTAATGGTGAACATATTTATATGTGCCATCTATATACTCTTTCAGTGAAATGTCTGTTCCTGGCATTTGACCATTTTCACATTGGATTTTTTTTCACTGTTGAGTTTGTTCTTTTATTGAACAAAAGTTTTTAATTTTGAGGAAGTCCAGTTTTTCCAGATGTGGATTGTACTTTTGCTGTCATATCTAAGAACTTGTTGCTTAACCCTGTATCCCAAAGATTTTTCTCCAGTTTTTTTCTAAAAGTTTTATAATTCTACATTTAAAATTTTAAGTTCATGGTTCATTTTGATCTAAGTTTTGTATTAGGTGTGAGTCTTAGGTTAAGGTTCATTCTGTTGCTATGGGTGTCCAATTGTTCTGGCTCCATTTGTTGAAAAGACTGTCTTTCCTTTGTTGAATTGCTTTTGCACTTTTGACAACATTTTATTGGACGTATTTATATGGATTTATTTCTGGGTTCTCTGTTCTGTTCCTGTGTTTATACCTCCAACCATTACCACACAGTCTTGATCACTGTATTTGTATAATACATCTTGAAATTAACTAGACTGGCTTCTCATACTTTATCATCTTTTTCTTCAAAATTGTTTTAGCTATTCTAGTTTGTGCCTTTCCATGTACATTTCAGAATAATCTTGTCTATATCTAGAAAAAAATCTTTCTGGGATTTTGGTAGGATTTGTTTTAAACCTGTATATCAATTTGGGAATGATTAATGTCTTTATGTCTCTTTGTTTGTTTAGAGCTTTGATTTCTTTCATCAGTGTTTTGTAGTTTACAGCATGCAAGTTTTGTATATGTTTTAGACTTACACTTAAATTATTATTTTTTTTAGAGCCGGGCTTGGTGGCTCAGCCTGTAATCCCGCGCTTTGGGAGGCTGAGTTGAGTGGATTGCCTGAGCCTGCGGGTTCGAGACCTGCCTGGGCAACTTGGCAAGACCTTATCTCTACAATAAATCAAAAATTAGCGGGCGTGGTAGTGTGCCCCTGTAGTTCCAGCTACTTGGAAGGCTGAGGTAGAAGGATCGCCGGAGCCCAGCAGGTTGAGGCTGTGGTGGCCGGGAGCGGCCACTGCACTCCAGTCTGGGCGACAGAGTGAGACTCCAACTCAAAAAAAAAAATTTTTTTTTTAGTAATTATAAATGGTATTATATTTTTAAGTTCAGTGTCTATATGTTCATTGCTAGTATATAGATATCCAACTGGTATTTGTATACTTATATCCTGTGACCTTGTTGAATTTATATATTAGTTCTAGTTTTTTTAGATTCCTTGGGATTTTCTACATAGACTATAATGTCATCTACAAATAAGAACAATTTATTTATTTTGATCTGTATGCTTTTTGTTTCTTTTTCTATCCTTATAACACCAACTAGATAGTCAAGTACTTTGCTGAATAAGAGTAGGAGAGCAGACATCCTTGCCTTGTTCCTGATCTTAGGGGAAAGTACTAAGTCTTTCTCCATAATATGTTAGCTGCAGATTTTTTGTAGAAACTTTTCATCATCTTGAGGAAGTACCCTCTATTACTATTTTTCTGAAAATTTTATCATAAAAGGATGTTGAATTTTGTCAAATGCTTTTTCTACCTAATTTGATATGGTCATGTGATTTTTCTTTTTTGACCTGATAATATGGTAGATTACACTGATCCAGCTTTAATAGTGAAACTGCCTTACATCTCAGGAATAAACCTCACCTAGTCATGGTGTATAATTCTTTTTATATTTATATTGCTGGATTCTATTTGCTAATATTTTGGTAAGGATTTCTGAGTCTATGTTCCAAATGATGTTGGTTTGTAGTTCTTTTTTTTTGTTGTTGAGACAGGGTCTCACTCTGTTGCTCAGGCTGGAGTGCAATGGTGCAATCCCGGCTTACCACAGCCTCAAACCTCAAGGGATCTTCCCACCTTAGCCTCCCAAGTAGTTGGGACTACAGTGGCACCATGCCTGGTTAATTTTTATATTTTTTGTAGAGATGAAGTCTTGCTATGTTGCCTAGGCTGATCTTGAACTCCTGGGCTTAAGCGATTCTCCCGCCAGGGTCTCCCAAAGTGCTGGGATGACAGACGTGAGTCACCATGCCTGGTCAGTAGTTCTCTTTTTTTAAATCCAGTCTCTGATTTTGGTATTGGGATAATACTAGCTTCATCAGAGTATTCCTTCCTCTTCTGATTTTTGGAAGAGTTTGTGTAAAATTGGTATTAATTCTTCTTTAGACACTTGGGTGAGTTGTGATACTTACTGTTTTCTGAGGAAGTGGTCCATTTCATCCAAGTTGTCAGATTATGTATATAGAGTTGTTCATTGCATTCCCTTATCCTTCTGGTGTCTGCAGTCTGGTTCATCCTTGATATTAGTAATTTGTATCTTTTTTTTTTTTTTTTTGAGTTGGAGTCTCACTCTGTCACCAAGACTGGAGTGCAGTGGCCGCTCCCGGCCACCGCAGCCTCGACCTGCTGGGCTCCGGCGATCCTTCCACCTCAGCCTTCCAAGTAGCTGGAACTATAGGAGCGCACTACCATGCCCGGCTAATTTTTGATTTATTGTAGAGACCAGGCCTCGCCAAGTTGCCTGGGTGGGTTTTGAACCCACGGGCTCAGGCAGTCCACTTGCCTCAGCCTCCCAAAGTGCTGGGATTATAGTCTGAGCCGCCGAGCCCGGCCAGTAATTTGTGTCTTATCTCTTTTTTCCTTGTCACTTTTGCTAGACATTTGTCAATTTGATTAATCTTTTCAAAGAATCAGCCTTTAATTTCATTGCTTTTTCTCTATTTCTCTGTGTTCAATTTTATTGATTTCTGCCGTTTATTTCCTTTCTTATGCTTGCTTTGAGTTTACTATGCTCTTCTATTTCTAGGTTCTTGAGGTAGAGCTTAGATTATTGATTTGACTTATTTTGTTTGCTTGTTTGTTTAAGAGACAGAGTCTCACTCTGTTGCCCAGGCTGGTCTCGAACTTCTGGGCTCAAGCAGTCCTTTCATCTCGGCCTCCCAAAGTGCTGGGATTACAGGTGTGAGCCTCCATGCCTGGCCCTTTTCATCTTTTCTAATATAAGCATTTAGTCTGATTTAAGCATGTTTAGGCTTAAAGTTCCCACTCAGTACTACTTTAGCTGTGTCCCAAATTTTGATATGCTATATTTTCTTTCAGTTAAATATATGTTTTTTTTTAAAATTTCCCTTGAGAGTTCATCTTTGACCCATGGATTATTTAGAAGTGTGTTGTTTAGTTTCCATCTATTTATGGAGATTTTCCTATTATCTTTTCATTACTGATTTCTAGTTCTTTTAAATTTCAGTTCTTTTAAAATTTGTGAGATTTGTTTTATTGCTTAGGATATGATCTATATTGGTTCTGTGTTGCATGGTCACTTGAAAAGAATGTGTATTCTTTTGTTATTGGATGGAATGCTTTGTAAATGCTTATTAAATCCTGTTGGTTGATGGTATTGTTGAGTTCTTCTATATCTAACTGGTTTTCTGTTTAGTTGTTCTGTCAGTTCTGAGAGAGGAATATTGACATCTCCAACTGTAATTGTGGGTTTGTCTGTCTCTTCTTCCACTTCTCAGTTTTTGCTTCACATATTTTACATCTCTGATGTTTGATGCATACACATTTAGGATTGCTAAGTCTAGGTTCCTAGTAGATTATTTTTTGTTTCTATGTAATGTCCCTCTCTGTCTGTGGTAACTTGCTTTGCTCTGTAGTCTACTTTATCTATTTTTACTTATTTTTGATTATCTGATTTGGAGATTTTTATAACTGAGGCTCTTCCCCCCCCCCCCTTTTTTTTAGGAATATATTATTCGGGTACAAAGAGGAATTTCTGTAGAAAACAGCTGGCAGGTAAGCATTTTTTGTCAATTAGAAAAATATTTAAATTTGTGACTAAAACCCTGATTTGGGGCATCTAAAACCCTGAAAAATTTAGAAAATGCATAAATATAAATATTTCTTTTAGCTATAAACCTTTAGCTTTAAGATAAGTACTATAAAAGACTTTTCTGTTCCCATTTGTTTGGTTAAATTGTGTATGATTGATGTTACCATAAAGGATATCTAGGAATTTGTTCTCTAGCTCAACCTAGAGCGGCAGTATATACAAATTACTTGTTTTGTTTCTAGAAATTCAAACCTCCTGCCCTGACTATGGTTAGAGTTCAGTCTGCCAGGTAAAGAGGTGTCCTGGTATGTTGTACAGTTTGGGATATTACATTTTGTGGACTCTCAAGTCATTCATGGGCAACTTCTAGTGCTGGCTCCTTCATTCTCCACCTTTGGGAAGAGGGGTTCTGGTTTCTGTGACTCACTTCTGGGAGACAGAGTGACTGCAGACAGGAGGGTGGAAGGCTAGAAAGACCTTACTTCTGAGACCTTTTAATCTCCTTTAGTTCAAAGTACTGAACATGCCAAAGTGCCATTCTTTGGGATATCATGTCTTGAGCCCCAGCAGGGTCCTGGGTGATCTCCATGTAACTCTTTAGCATGTCAACATTTGAAAAGCTGGGTGTGGTAGCTCATACCAATAATCACAGCACTTTGAGAGGCTGAGGAAAGAGGATCACTTGAGCCCAGGAGTCTGAGACCAGCCTGGGCAACACAGTGAGACCCTGTCTCCAAAAAAAAAAAAAGAAGGAAGAAAGAAAAAAGAACACTTGAACATCACCAATAGGTTGGGCTCAGTGGCTCAGCCTGTAATCCCGTGCTTTGGGAGGCCGAGTTGAGTGGATTGCCTAAGCCCGCGGGTTTGAGACCCACCTGGGCAAGTTGGCGAGACCTCATCTCTACAATAAATCAAAAATCAGCCGGGCGTGGTAGCGCGTACCTGTAATCCTGGCTACGTGGAAGGATGGCCGGAGCCTAGCAGGTCGAGGCTGCGGTGGCCAGGAGCAGCCACGGCATTCCAGTCTGGGTGACGGAGTGAGACTCCAACTCAAAAAAAAATAAAAAAGAAAAAAAAGAAGATCACCAATAAAGGTTGAACACACTGTTGAACAGCAAAATAATTTCCTTGATCAGAGCCTGAAAAGCTAGTAGAATGTGACTGTGGCCTAATCAGTGGCATCAATACAACTAAGAAAGAAAGCATGTGTAGACAATGGAATGCAGACTGTCTGCCAACAGAGGGAAACCTGGGCATCAAAGCGAGACATGGGAGTCTTCAGGGTGGTGGGAATCTGAACTGGGGGAACTTTTATCCAGGGAAAAGGTGAAATGACCTCAAAACTGTCCACTTCCTTTTGCTTTGATTACAAGCTCAGTAAAACTTCTTTTTTTTTTTTTTGGTAAGTCGTTCATCTTTTTATGTACCTGGTTAATGAGAAAGATATTTGAGGGACTATTTTCCCTGCAAACTAATATTCTCACGAACCTGTTGGCATCTTGTGAGTTTTACTGGCTTTAACCAGTTTCCCATAGCCTAGCCAACTCTAGGGCAATGCTAGGTCTGTTTTTGGCCATGTCAGGTTAAACAAGTTAAGCACCAGATATAAGCTGTGCTATTCTTAGCACAAGTGCCTTAGCCTTAGGGTGTCAATATTACTAATATTAGTAAATAATAATATTAAATAAGGAAATGAAAAAAGATGGTCTTTGTTGAATCAAAACACCACTGTCTTGTCTCTTACAGATTGTTAGAAGATACAGTGACTTTGATTTGCTGAATAACAGCTTGCAGGTAAATGTTTTGAAACTCCAATGGTACACATTGATTGCTTGGCATGTCTAAGAAACTGGTTGGAAATGGCATTTTCAGCAATAAGAAATTAGCAATTTTCATGGCAAAGAAAATAAATTCATACTTTAAACAGATGATGTATGGGTCTAAAAATAAACTTTTGGGAATAAACATGTAATTTATAATTAATAGGTAGTCACCTTACAATTGAGTACCTTTGTGTTACATTATATTTTTACCACAATCATAGGATACTGATATATTATCTCTTATTCACAGATAGGAATGATTAAGTGGCTTGCTAGAGTTGTTCACTTAGATAGTGCTGGGACTCCCTCAGACTCTCTTCACCGAACTATACTACGTAGTCTGCATTGCAGATCAACATGTAACAGTAACCATGGAGACTCAACTTTTTCCAGTTTTTTTTCTCTTAAATAAGTCTTTCAGAAATCCCTTTGATTTAAATGTTCCTAACGTGATGACCATAATGGAAAGGATGAGCTGTAAAACTTTTGTCTGGAAACACTGCAGTCTCGGTACTGGTTGAAGGGTGCAGGGAGGCTTTGGCACAATAGGAAGTACTGGCAAGCCAGCCATGCCTTCACCCGACAGGCTGGTCTTCAGGAGCCATGGATTACTGAAGACCATTGGGCTCGTGTCAGACCTTGCATTTGATTGGCAGCATAAAACCCTTTAACCTGAGGCAGACTGCTTGACTGATGACCAGCTCAGCCAGGAGGTAAAGGACTACTCCCTTCTTTGGTGAGCTAGCCATCATCACTTATTCTGTGTGACCTCTGATCTTCTTCACAAAGGTCAAGAGTAATGTGAGCTAGGAGGTGACATGATGGTTTTTTTTTTTTTCAGAAGGCCACATTTTGTTTGTCAGACTTTAGAAAACAAGCATTTGTATAGCCCAGACTTTAACATTATTTATAACACTGCTGAAAGCATGAATGCCTTATTTTCCCTTTGAGGGAATTGGCCCGCAAATCCGCAGACTTTATGTAATTGTCTATTTGTCATGCATTTGACACATGTTGCCTTGGTCTATTTTAATTTCAGTATGACCAATTTAAATCTTCAGATAGAATACTGGCAGAGATCGAATTCTCTTTATTGATGAGTTTAATTGGTTTTATTTATGGATCTTTATGGCATATTCTTTGCACTCAGACAAGAGCTGGGCCTGTGATGACATTGTAGATATGACACCGATGTGCAGTTTCCAGCAGTGGATTTTCTCCTTAACTCCTGCTTTCCCATGCAGTGGCCCACGTGACACTTTCGCAGTGGTGTAAGCATTTGGGAGTTGATGCTGAGCCTGTTTAGTGTTTCTGTCTAAGCACAAATAAACCTTTGCTTGGTATTAGAGAAGAGGGAGTGATCTTTGTACAATGTCGTTCAGCCAGAGCTGAGTAAGAATTGTGGAGAAAATATTTCTGAGATTGAAATTGCCTAGACCTAGCCTTTGAGAATAGAGATTGGGAGAAGGGTTTAATGTTCATTTGTTCATACTCTGGGGATAGAAGGTTGAATCTCCATGACTATTCGCTTATGGCCTTTTTAATATAATGAATTTTATTTTTGCTTCAGTGAAATTTTACCTTTTAAAATGAGCATTTTCAGCATGTATCTTATTTCAAAGGCAAATAACCCCATGTATTGATGCTGGCTTGTGTTGGGCAGAATATGGCCACATATGATTTTAGTGGGAGGTTTTTCTGGATTTAAGTAAATAAACAGAAGAAAGTACGTACAACTTTTTGGCAACAAAATAATTTCAAAATAACCTCCGTAAAACAGACCAAAAAGAGCCTAAAACCTCAGAGTAAAACTGTGACCACGATTTTCAGTGTCCAGTTACCCTTTTGACAGAGAAATGAGTTCCTGCTGAAAAAAGAGAAATATAATACACACATGCAGAGTTGTCTGAGTCCAATGGGAACATGTCTAAGTGAAAAAAGAATATAAAATTATACATGCAACATAATATAATTACATGAAATGTTTAGAAAAAAGGAGTGGAAGCAAATATGCCAAAATGTTAATGGTGATCCCCAGGGGGTAGAATTATGAGGTTTTTTTTCTGGTTCTTTATACTGTTTGTACTTTTCAAGTTCTCTACAAATGAGCACTGTAAGCTATATAAGTAAAAAAAAGAAAGAAAGAAAAAAAGCTGTATTTTCCACATTTAATAGTGAGCATGTTTTGTGGAAACAGTGAAGAAAAATCACCACCTTATTTTAAGTGCAACATCAAATTACCAACCAGCAGGGAGACAGCGTACCCTGGAGAAAAAGAAAGAAGCGGGCCTTTGCTTCTTGGAAACTGGGCAGAGAAGGAGAGAACCGAGGCTCTGTCTCTTAGACTTGGGAAGGAACTCAGGCACTGTCTCTTACCAGCATGGATACCTTGGGTCAATCATTTCTTCTCTTGGTCCTTACTTTCTTCATTTACTTTTCAACCCCAAATGAAGAGGTTGAACTAGTTGACTTCTGAGTTCTCTTATAGCACAAATGTTTTGTGATGTGAACTTGACTGTCCGTTGTTGACCTTGGAGAGACATTACTGTACACTGAATGGGAAAGGAATTGGGACAAATTTAGGGTATGATGAGAGCTTAGAACTCCCTCGAGTACTGACTGGAATATGGTTGAAAGCAATATGCAGATCATTAAGGTCTGATGATGGAAGTGAGTAAGGAAAGATTAACAGATTGAGTTTGAAAGTTTTTCCTCCAGATAAAAGCTAGTTTTCTTGAAACTCTGATATAGTTTGTCATATAATTTAAAGGCTTCTACTAGGCTAGCATAGGTCATATTATGGGCTCTAAGCCCCAGTTTGGGGATCATCCCCCTACATTGTCATTCTACAGTTGTTATTTATGGAACTCTGGGGAATTCTCTGCTGGCTTTCTTGTTTTCTTCTTCTTGTATGAGGAACTCAGGAGGAAAATCCATAGGGCAAGTAAAGAGGGAAGATAGTGAAAGTGAGATGATGAGGTCTCTTGGCTTGAAGCCTTCTGTGTAGAGATGTTTAGGAAATCAATGACTATCAGTCCATGTGTAGTATTTTCCCCTCCCTTCTAATTAGTCATTGAAGTTTTAAATTTTATATTCTGTATTTGGTAAGCATTTTAGAAATTCTAGGAGAAAGCTAAAAGAGAACATAAGTATCTCTTGAATGCTAATCTTTTTTAAAAGGCAAGATTTTAAAATAACACACATAGCATGGTTTGAGGACTTCTAGGAATATTTATTTTGAGATCTTAAAGTTAGGACAGTAAAACCACCTGACATAGCAGGGACACTGCAATCACAGTGGTTGGCAAAAGAGCTTTTTGTTTCACCTGATGATCTGAATGAACTGATGGGATGTCTGGGCAGATCAGTATATTTTTTTTTAAAGAGAAATGAAGCTTGAAAAAATAGATTGGTTGAAGCTTGGAGGCTACAAAGTTCAAAACAGATATTTTTTCAAATTTATTCTTACCTCCCCACTATGAATGAAAAATAGCCAAAATATTGGGATTTCAAGCTGGTGATGTCAGACATGACTCTCCATTCTGAGTGTTGTGGGCTTCAGTTGGGTCTGCTGTTATGCAGGTAGTGCAGGCAAAGCTGTTGGTACTGGTTAATGATAATTTCTAAAAATTATTAGTGTGTATATAATCAGTTTGATAAACAAAAGAAATTTTCTTTTTCTTTTTTGAGTCGTAGTCTCACTGTGTCACCCAGGCTGGAGTGCAGTGGCACACTCACAGCTACTGCAGTCTCGACCTGCTGGGCTCAGGCGATCCTTCCAAGTAGCTGAAATTACAGGTGCACACACTGCGTCCAGCTAATTTTTTTGATTTATTGTAGAGATGAGATCTCACAAGTTGCTCAAGCTGGTCTTGAATCCCTAGGCTCAAGCAGTCTTCTCGCCTCTGCCTCCTGAAGTGCTGGGATTACAGGCATGAGCCACTGAGCCCAGCTCTTTCTTTTTACATTGAAACAGAAGAAGTAAATGAACATTGTAAACATTTTGTTTTGTTTTTGTTTTTTTTAAAGCAGGATTTATTAAGAAGACAGAAAAACTCCCTCAGTGGGAGGAGACCTGAAAGAGGTTGCCTCTGTAAACATTTTGTAGAAGAGAAATAAAAATTAATGAACTAACCCACTCCCAGAGGTGGGTATTGTCAAGCAGTTGATGTGAGTCCTCTCAGATGTTTTTTGTGCCTGTATAACCATATCCCTGGTTATATACAGCAGGTTCTTGAATGATGTTTTGCTCAACATCCTTTGGTTGTAATGTTGCTGAGAAAAAAATCGATTCCTGTCTGGGACCGCTGTCTGAGTAGAGTATGCATTTTCTCCCCATGTCTACCTGGGTTTCCTCTGGGTATTCCAGTTTTCTCCCACATTGCAAAGATATAGGGGTTAGGTGAACTGGCATGTCTACATGGCCCCAGTGTGAGTGAGCATGTGTGTGTGAATATGCTCTGTGATGGAATGGCATTCTGTCCAGGGTTGGTTCCCTGAGCTGCCAGGACAGGCTCCAGCCACCTGAGACCCTGAACTGGAAAAATAGGGTGAATAATTATCTTATTTTTATTTATTTGTTTGTTTGTTTGTTCATTCGTTCATTCATTCATTCATTCATTTGAATTGGCGTCTCATTCAGTTGCCCAGGCTGGAGTGCATTGGCACCCCAGTGTCAATCTGCTGGGCTCCAGTGATCCTTCCACCTCAGACTTCCAAGTAGCTGGAACTACAGGCGAGTGTCACCACGCCCAGCTAATTTATTTATTTATTTATTGTAGAGACAAGGTTGTGGGCTGGTCCCGCTGGCTCAGGTAATCCAATCACCTCAGGCTCCCAAAGTGCTGGGATTATAGGCTGAGCACCAAACTCAGCCTCTTGTTTATGTTACTCTTTCTTAAATGTATGTATAGCTTACATTTAATTTAGTGTTTAATATTAGAAGGGTTTTAAGTCTTTAGAAGTTTGGTGATGGTTTTATGATCAGAAATATGCCATAGGAACTTTATTCCTGTTTGTGTCAGTTTGCCTAAGGTAAAATTGGTTTTATTATTCGTGTTGCCTAAAGTCACTGTTTCCAAGAACCTATAGATGACATTAAGTGAGGACTTACCATATACAACCCACATCCACACACACATCCACATAAATGCAGTCATAGTCTGTGGCTCTATAAACAGTTTTAAGAAAGATACATTAGTTGCATCTTAAGCAGTATATCACCCTTGATTTGATACTTTATGTTCCTGAACAACAACAAAAAATTGGTTGGCTTGGATGTATAATAGCTGAGTGGTGTACTTTCTTCATAAGCATGCATTTTATTTAGCTAATAAAGCAACTGCTACTAGATAAAGCCTAATTGTATGAATTAGGAAAATGGGTGACACTTAAGTGTTTTATTTGGAAGTGAATTAAACCATGATATAACGTTTACTCTAGAATAAATAAATAAAATAAAATTGACTCTAAGTATGCTCTGATGCATTTTCATGATGATGACAGAGAAATAGACAATTTAGAGTTGTCATCCAACCTTTTCATCTTGTCCAGTATTAAGTTCAAGGTTTTCATTTAGCTGCATCATTGTTGTTTGAAAAATATAGAGTGGAACAATCTAAGTTAGGTTTGCCCACATGAGTGGTTTAGATTACATCCTTTTCTAAATTCAAGATGTCCTTCTCTTTAGACATTACCCTTGATCAATACACATGCCATTGAATTGCTCTAATATAAGCATGGGTGTAGAATAACCCTGCTCTTTGAAAGTGACTTTACTCACTAAATTCAATGCTAATCTGATGTTTAGTTTTTTAAGTATAAAAGATGGACTCATAGTCCCAGCTACTTGAGAGGCTAGGGTGGGAGGACCACTTGTACCCAGGAGTTTAAGTCCAGCCTGAGCAACATAGTAAGACCCCATCTTTTTTTTAAGCTGCTGGGTGTGGTGGCTCACACCTGTAATCCTAGCACTTTGGGAGGCCAAAGTGAGAGGGCAGGAGGAATGCTTGAGCCAGGATTTGAGACCAGCCTGGGCAACATAGCAAGACCTCTTTTCTAAAAAAAAAAAAAGTTTTAAATAATCTGGAAAATGATAGTAGATTGTAGATTGAGCACATGTATTTACTTTATCTACCTGCCTAACCACTCCAAAACAACAGTAAATTATTGATTCTCTCCTCTGTCTCCCTCTCTCTCTCTCTCTCTGACAATTAAAAGAGGAGAAAATAACACAGAACATTTAAAACTGAAAATCCATTGGGTGAGAGCTAACTAATTAAGCAGATATGAGAAGGCAGACTTCTGAGGTGCAAGCAGGATATGGGAAGCAGATAATCTCATTGTGTCCCAATTTATATCACAGAACTTCTGAAAGGTTCAGCCATTGGCAGTACCAGATGCTGCCTCCAGTGTAAGGTGAAGACTAGAAACAGGAGTTGAGAGTCTGTTTAAGAAGCAGTCAGATCCCCAGATCGCCTATATGTGAAAAATTTATGCCTGCTTTTCTCCCACTGGCAATAAGCTGGAAGTTTATTCTCTGGAGTAAAACTGTCTTTAGACTGAGGAATGCTGGCACAGTTGAAAACATTTACATAATGTACATGAGCACCCACCTGCCCACCAGCCTTTTTTTTCCTCTCAGCTCCCAGAATTCTGGCAGTCAAGCCATAGAACCTCGGGCAGGAGACTGGAAGAGTCTTTTCTGGGGAGCCTTCTCAGCCTAAGAGGAAAAAGCTAAAGCTTCCACCAATGAAACAGCTGAGTAGGGTTATCTGATAAAATAAAGCCCACCATAGATAAGCCCCAGCCATTCACCCAAAAGTTCCAATCAGCTTTTGATGCTCCACTCTTGAATATGAGCAGACAACCGAGGATCACCAGACTCCTAAATAACACTTTTTAGCTTTTTAAAAAATTATTTATTTATTTATTTTAAACCAGGATTTATTGAGAGGACAGGAAAGCTCCCACAGTGGGAGGGGACCCGAAGGGGTTGCCCTTTTGCTTATTATTTAAATGTTCTCATTGTCCTTAAATGATGTGAACTTCATTTAGGAAAATATATGACTACTCTGGTCAGCTGCTAATATATTTTGCTATCCCTTTATTTTTACACCTAAGAACCAGTTCACTTTTTCTTCATATTCAATACTTAGCTTTGGTAAAATGTTGCCATGTTCTTCCTTATGTATTACTGAAGCATTAGTATTTCCACCTGCTTGGTATAAGTTGCTTTTTAAATTTTCTTCCCTTGGGTATGTTTTGTAGGATTCTTCTTTTTTTTTTTTTTTCCAAAATTACGCTGCTCACACTCCACAACATTATCTTCCCATCATTTCTGGCAGAAAGTAGACCAGGGATGCCTTCAAAGTGTGGCCCTTAAATCCTAGTTCCTGTTCACACTTGACTCCCACTAAGAAACACTTTTTAAAATATTTATTTATTTATTTAAACAGGGTCTCACTCTGTCACCCAGGCTGGAGTGCAGTGGTAAGATCATGGCTCACTACAGCCTCAAAGTTCTGGGCTTAAGTGATCATCTTGCCTCAGCCTCCCAAATAGTTGGAGCTACAGGCATATGCCACCATGCCTGGAAAATTTATCTATTTTTTTGTAGAGACAGTGTCTCATTTTGTTGTCCAGGCTGGTCTTGAACTCCTGGCTCAAGCGATCCTCCCACCTCAGCCTCCCAAAGTGCTGGTATTATAGGTGTGAGCCACCATGCCTGGCAGAAACTTTTGATGTGAAAGACTGCGAACAAAACAAATAGGAAAAAAGGAACTTCAGGAAGCAGAATGTATGCAGTTGTTTCAGGCGCTCCAGAAAGTCTATCTTTTATCATCTCAGAGAGTTAAGAAATGGCATTACATTCAGTATGCTATTGAGAAAATAAAAAAGAGTCTGGGCTCGGTAGCTCAGACTGTAATCCCAGGACTTTGGGAGGCCAAGGCAAGTGGATAGCCTGAGCCCTCGGGTTTGAGACCAACCCCAGCAACTTGGCGAGACCGCATCTCTACAATAAAAAAATTAGCCAGGCGTGGTAGCGCACGCCTGTAGTTTTGGCTACTTGGAAGGCTGAGGCAGAAGGATCACTGGAGCCCAACAGGTCGACACTGGGTTGGCCGTGAGTGTGCCACTTCACTCAGTGACAGAGTGAGACTCCAACTTAAAAAATAAAAAGAGAATAGAGAAGGGCACTTACAAATAAAAAATGATAATAGTAGAAACATTTTGTTTTTGAGACAGGGTATTACTCTATTGCCCAGGCTGGAGTGAAGTGGCATGGTCATAACTCAATACAGCCTTGAACTCCTGGGCACAAATGATCATCCCGCCTGAGCCTTCTGAGTAGTTGGGACTACAGGTGCACAACACCACAACTGACTAGTTTTTAATTTTTTTTTTTTTTTTGGTAGAGACAAGGTCTCACTGTGTTCCCCAGGCTGGTCTCAAACTCCTGGCTTCAAGTAATCCTCCTGCCTCAGCCTCCTAAAGCATTAGAGTTACAGGCATGAGCCACCACACCCAGCCTAGAAAACTGTTTAGAAGGGCTGAAAGATAAAGGAAATACTCTCTTTTCTTTCTTATTATGTAAAGAACTTTATTAATCTTTGTTTCAGACTTTATTCCCAGGCTTCTTCAGCTTAATTAGCTGCAAAGAATGAGTTGTGTATAAGCAAAAACTGAAATGAGCTGCAGTGGCCAAGGAGCTTGTGCTTAAAAATGTTAGAGATCTAAATTTTATGAGATCCATTAACAAAACAAATTTTAAAAGCAGTCATAATATAAAATAGCAACTCCCAGTAACTTCTTCAAGTTTTATCTTCTTCAGAAGTTGATTCACTTCAGTTTGCCTCATTCTTGGAAGCCTCATCAAAATTCTCCACAAGATCTGGAACTTCATTATCATCATCTGCAATAGCAAGTGGTGCTTTTCCATCCACAGATTGTTTGGGCAGAGCTTCAACTAGTTCTCCTTAAACTAGTCAGACTGCACCAAGCTGGTTTAAGATGCTTTGTAGCATTTCTGCCAGTTGCTTTGTCTCAGTATGGCCTGTAATGGTGAAAGTGTTCACTGCCAGAGATGCCTGAACTTTTAGGGTTGTTAAAAATGAATGACTGTTTCTTGGTTTGTATACATGTTCACCTCTTCAATACCAGAGATATTGTTTACCCCAACTTCTTTAAGAACTAGAGTTTTTTTTATCATCTGCTATAGCTGTTTGATGAACCTCTTTCTGCAAGCAGTTCCTTTCCCACCAATGCATACTTGTGCCTGCAGTTTGGCAAATTTCTCCTGGTTCATGATAGTTTTTTTCATCTTGTTGGAGCAGAAAAGGGGCTGTGCGGGGGACTAGAGTTGGTGCTCAAGGGGTCTTGGCTGGACCAGCTGAGATTAGGTGCACACATGGTGATGCAAAATGGCAGCTAGAGGAAGAAATACTCTTTTTTTTTTTGAGTTGAAGTCTCACTCTGTCGCCCAGACTGGAGTGCAGTGGCTGCTTCCGGCCACTGCAGCCTTGACCTGCTGAGCTCCGGCGATCCTTCCGCCTCAGCCTTCCAAGTAGCTGGAACTACAGGCACGCGCTACCACGCCCAGCTAGTTTTTGATTTATTGTAGAGATGAGGTCTAGCCAAGTTGCCCAGGCGGGTCTCAAACCCGCGGGCTCAGGCAATCCACTCACCTCAGCCTCCCAAAGCGTGGGATTACAGGGTGAGCCACCGAGCCCGGCTGAAGAAATACTCTTTAAAAAAAAAAGGTAGGAAAATAGATAAGAAAATTAGAGAACCAGTCCAGGGGGTCCAACAACAAAAAATAGGAATCCCAGAAAAGAGAGCAGAGGGCATGGAGAGGAAGAAATAATGACCTAATACAAGAAAATACCAAAGAACTTAAGGATGTTAAAGGCTGAGTGCTCAGCATAAAAGAATGAAAGTAGACCCGCATAAAAGCACATGAAATTCACAAACTGAGGTCTAAGAGAGGATCCTAAATGTTTTCAGGGAGAGGGAAAAAAATAGCAAAAAAACCCCCAGCATCAAGAATCAGTATGCTTGAACCTTTAACAGGAGTTCTGCAAACTATTTTTATTAAAAATTCTGAAGAAAAATTTTCAGCTTAGAATTCCACATCAAGACTAGCTGTAAATCAAGTGTAAGGGGAGAATAAAGACATAATGATACATGCAAAGTTTCAGAAATTTTCTCTATCTTGCTTTCCTTTTTAAAGCTAACAGAGGGTACACTCTACCCAAAACAAGGGAATTATGTAAGAAAAAGGAAGGTATGGCATATAAAATGGGGTTCGGTAGGAGAAGGGCAACAGCATCTCTAGGAAGAGGATGAAGGGAGGTCCCAGGATGCCAGTTTGGCAGCAGTATAGGGACCACCAGTCCTGCTTGGAGCAGATCAGTGGGTCTGGAAGGTATTCCTCAAGAAGATGTATCTGTGTATCTGAGCATGTTGAGAGAAGACTTGGATAGAGAGTTTGGAACTGAATAGAAAATAAAGCAAAGACTAGAAGTTGCTATAAAGGAAAGGTACGCATGGCTCTTTAGCTCAGTTGTGAGTATTATTTACCTAATGTAGACATGAATATTGCACCAAATAAAATTACAGTGATATTGGGAGGATTAGGGACAGTGTGTGTGTGGGGTAAGGTTAGGGTTGTGAAAGAAAACTTAATCCTCAGCTTCCATAATGGAAAATTTGCAGATAATGCCTAAAAATGAAAAAGCAAGGCATAACAGTATGAGCGTTCCCCAATGGCAAAAGATCAGCTGAAAGAATGGAGTGTGGCTGTCCTAGGGGAATAGGGAATGGATATGTCACCTGGTGGCAGGGGTGCAAGGGAGTGTCATGGGACCATCAATAATAATTAAAAATAGTTAACAAATAATTGACTCTTGAAATTATGTTTATGTATAACTTAAGTAAAAATACACTTTTAAAAAATAAAGTTTTAAAGTGATTATGCTTGATATGTCAATTCTAAGATGGATATTTTTCACGTTTTTATAATATCACTGAAATTAGGATGCATCTGTGTTGTCTTAGATAACATCTATGTTGTTTTAGATTTAGTGAAATGTGATGGTTCAGGATTTTGATACTGATTTTTATTTGTGGATTTCATAAGTATAATACCTTTTTTTCTTTTTTCTTTTTTTTAAAGATTGCAGGCCTTAGTCTACCTCTTCCTCCCAAAAAATTGATTGGTAACATGGATCGTGAATTCATAGCTGAGAGGCAGAAAGGTCTTCAGAACTATCTCAATGTTATCACCACAAATCATATCTTGTCTAATTGTGAGCTGGTTAAGAAGTTTTTAGATCCAAACAACTATTCTGCAAACTACACTGGTAAGCAGAGGGATCTGTGAGCCATGGTCACATGGCTAGAGAGGCACTGTCCTTTGCTGGAGATAACATATGTGGAGGGAACGCTGCTTTCAAATGGGGACGTGTACATATTTGGTATATGGTATTTTTCATTTACCAAGACTTACTTGATTATAGTTTAGATGTGTAAGGAGAAAATAATTTACTTCTAAAATGTTTGTAATCTGCATAGAAAAATATGGAAAAGAAATTATTGTGTCTGTGTACTTATAGTCTTGTCTTTATTATCTTCCCTGACAGAACAGAGAGTAAATAATCACAATAATGTTTACAGTAATCTCAATTGGATTTGTATTTGGCTCTGTTTTTGCATTCCCAATATATAGTGTGTTTGGTTTTCCTGGGAATTTAAACACAACAGTGACTCAGAAGCATTCTTTCTGTGTCTTCCTGTTTTCTCCCTGAAACCCACTCAGTGCAAATACAAAGAAGTAGTGCTCTTCCATATCTTTCCTGGATTGGGGCAGCTGCTAAGGGACTGGGGTGGAAAAGGCTTCTCTTCCAATACCGATTACACACAAAGTTGGCATCAATAACTAAGCCTGATATCAGCAGAATGAGGAACTAAATATTTAATATACTCCGGTGTGGCTTTGAAGAGACCAATAGAAACTGTTGTAGAGCTGATCAGGATTCTACTGATTCGTTAAAGCCAATTCATGCTTTAGAGGCTTCCTAAGTGGAACTCTGGGTATTGTTAATTTCCTTGCTAGGAGAATAGATTTTTATCAGATAATTGCTTTTCAAACACTTATATATTCCTGCTTCAGAGAGTGAGAAATAGAGGCCTACTTGTCAAGCACCAAACTTTACTGCATAGTAGAATCACCTGGGGAGCTTTAAAAAAATCCTGATGCCCAGGCTATATGCATGCTAATTAAATCAAAATCTCTGTGGGTAATTTGTAAAGCTTCCCAAGTGAGTTGTCCAATACACAGCCACATTTGAAAACCATAACCTTTGAGGCCTGCTACTCACAATGTGGTTCTCAGACCATTAGCATTGGCATCACTGGGAGCTCATCAAAAATGCAGAATTCAATTTCCATCTCAGATTTACTGAATCAAGATCTGATTATAACATGGTCCCCAGGTGATTTGCGTGTACGCTAAAGTGTGAGAAATCTTGCTCTAGAATTTACCTGCCATTTTCTAACAGAAGTGCTGTGTAGGGATAAGGAGAATGCCTTTCCAGAATGCAGCCAAGAGAAGGAAAGTGTATTTCAAACTCACATTTACTATAAATTACAAAGTGGAACATTGGGTTGTTACAAGGATTCCATTCTTCCCCTTCTTGTTTTTTGGCTCCCATAAAAGACAACTGCAGATAGGGCTGGAGCTCTTGGGACAGCTCGAATTGTCAGAGTAGCGTCTTTTTTATGGCTTTCACTTCTTCATGCTTCCCCTCGATTGTTCCCAAAATTGTCAGACAGCAGGCCATCTGGACTGACTTATCAAATGTGCCTAACCCAGCCCTGCTCAGTGGTTTGTCCCCATCATTTTTCCTGAGAGTGCCTGCTAGTGTTCTAGGGCAGGCATCAAGGTGTAGTGCACATGTAATGATGCTGTTGATTCAGCAGACATCAACCCATGCAGGGCTGGGTGTTGGGGACATAGGCACTAGGCAAATCTGCCCCCTGCTCTCAGAGAGCTTGTACTGGGAGTTTCTGCTGACCACCAGAAACTCCTGCCAAGCCGGCCACTATTTAGAGGGCCAAAGCTAGAGGGGATCTTAGAGCAGATGTATCAAGAAGATGTCTCTTTTATAGACGAGTTAAACTAAGGCCTCCCTAGAGGTCTTACCTAGAGTTGCTCTTTTGTGTGACTCTAGTCTTAAAATTTTTGAGTGAAAATGCTACATGGCACCTGGAAGGTTGTCAGATGTCTGTATTTCCTTTTGTAGTATATACACCCCCCCCCCATATGCTGCTAGTGTCCTTGGTTCCACCCCACCCTTACCTCCCAGCATGCAGATGATCAGTCCAAAGCACATGTGATCAGGACTATAAAAGACCACCAGAAACTCCTGCCAAGCCAGCCACTATTTAGAGGGCACACTCCTGAAATGAAACAATAGGTGATAGGTGTTTTCAGAGAGATGCTGATTTACATCCCCCTTTGAATGAAATGTCAGAGTTTGTCTTGCCTCCAGACTAACTCACCACCCACCTCAGGAAACGGAAGCATAGGCTGCACCCCTATGCCAGCTAGACAGAACCATTCCTGAAGTTCATAGCATGCTCATGGCTCCCTGAGGGTACTCAGCACACCTCCCAACTTGTGGTGTTTCTCTAAGCAGGGCCATTTTCCCCATTTAGTGAGGATAATGTCTCCACCTCTTCTCATTTTCCAAATGGTCTGCGGTTACCACCCAGCTTCACTTCAGCAGGATTTGAGCTCTGTGTTCAAGTGGGATCCAAAATCAACAGAGCTGCTTTTCATGCTTATCGCTTTGACTGAGGTTGAGGGTGCCTTGTTGGTGGACTGTGGTGCTGTCTTGGTCCCCAGGGGATGGGTAACCAGGAGCTCTGAAGATATCAGCAGCTGCCTTCTCTCTTCCCTGGGTTCCCAGCGCAGGATTGCTGGGCCTGCCTTTCTTTTCCCGGTTTTCTCCAAGTGAGCAAATCCACAGAAGGGAAATGTAGGTCCTTGGTCTGTGGGGGAGTTGTGAGGTGTTTATTTGAATTAGCAAGTGTATTTGAGGGCCAGCAATTGTACAGGGAAAATAGGTGCCTCCTGGTCATGAGGCGTTTATGTTGAGTCTCTCTCTGTCCTCTCTCACATGCATACACACAAATTTTATTCATCTTATTAACAAGGCACCACTATCATTTATTTATATTTATTTATTTATTTTTTGAGTCGGAGTCTCACTCTGTCGCCCAGGCTAGAGTGCAGTGGCATGCTCACAGCCACCACAGACTCAACCTGCTGGACTCAGGCGGTCATTCCACTTCAGCCTTCCAAGTAGCTGGAACTACAGACATATGCTACCATGCCCAGCTACTTTTTTTTACTTATTGTAGAGATGAGGTCTCACCAAGTTGCCCAGGCTGGCCTGAGCTCAGGCAATCCTCTCGCCTTGGCCTCCCGAAGTGCTGGGATTACAGGCTTGAGCCACCTTGCCCGGCGGCACCTCTCTCATTTAAAAGCCTTACTTTTAAATGATGGCACTGTGGCCATCTTCCCCCCTCAAGCCTCATGCCCCTCAGTGTCATTTGGACCAGAAGTCAGGGGTCCTGGATCCTGGTCTCAGCATTGTCATTAGCAGCATTTCCCCTCTGTGGGCCTCAGAGTCCTTAACTGTAAAACAAGAGGTTCATTAGGGGGAACGGACCAGGGAGTGTTAGTGTTGAAGTTCCCTTCTAGTCCTAAAACACCAGGAATCCTTTGACTAGGAAAGATAGTAAGGGTCTCCAGGATAAAAAGGGAGTGGAGGATGATATTCAGAACAAGAACAGGATGTGTGGAAGAGTTTGCAGGCCTGCTGTCATAGGCTGGGGATCTGGACCCAGTTTCAGGCCTGGAGGAGTCAGTGTGTGTTCCCTGTAGTCACCCCATGGGATTGGGATCTAGGAGTTCAAAGACTGCGCCCAGTGGGGACACTTGGCACATCTGAGCTCTTTGGGAAGTACAGGATGAACTTGAAGGTTTTGCATGACATTTCCTGTCTCCAGCTGGTTTATCAGCACTTTCTGAGCTTGTAATTTTTCTGCGTGTGTCAGTCAGTGTTAAATAAATCAAGGGCAGATGGCTTGCTTTTCATGGATTTCGGTTTAAAATGGGAGAGAGGTTCCACACCCATTGAACATGTGTTGAACCCTTAGTTCTTGCTTCATCAAAGATTTACCTACTATGTGCCAGGTGCTACATACACAGCAAAAAGGAAGAGTAGTTTCCCCACCCCCTATCCCAAGGCACTTATGCAGGAAGATTGACAGATGTAGGCTGTGACAGGGTAAACATTAGGCTGCACTTTATGGGTGGAGTGGGGTGGAGGATCCAGACCTAAAGATGGAGGAAGGCATCCCAGAAGAGGTGATGCCTACACAGAGATCTTAGGGGTGAGTGGAAGTTAGCTAGGCTGAGGGGCCAGTGCTCCAGGCAGAACAGCATGAGAAGTATTTCCATAGGGCTCTGGGCTTTAACTGTGTTAAGATGTATCCTTCCAGCCAACATTTATAGTATAGTAGAAGAGAGTAGTCCTACTACAGGTCATACACTCGGTAATTGCATAAGAAAGGGGCAGATACAGCACTGGGAGTGTTCAGAAGAGGGGCAAGGAGGAAATCCTGGCTAAGGGAGTAGCAACCTTGGGCTGAGCCTTGAAGACTAGATGGGCCAGATGGAACATGCTGAGGGAGTAATAACAGGCCAGTCTTTAGGGACCATGGTAGGCAAATCTTAGAGTGCAGAGAGGTACTACACGCTGTGGGAGATAAAGCCAGAAAGGTTAAAACTAGAGGTGGATTGAATACTAGGTTTAGAAGCTTGCTCTTGGTTTGCTAAGGAAGTAGGGAGCCAGTAAAGGCTTCCAAGCAGAGGAGCAGATGTTTAAGATTGAAATGTGTTGCCTGAGTCTTGGGAGGGAGGGGATTAATATTGGGAGCATGATATCATGCGGTTTATTTGAAAATAAATTATAGTTCAGTGGAAAGAAACTGTTCTTTCTCCATTTCCCTGACCCCTGGGGTAAAAAAAGCTACTTCCTAGTCCTCAATTTATTAGTAGTGAATCTAGGATGTTCCATTTGTTCACAGCTATTTTCCCCATTCCTAAAGCAATGTATAGCACATAGCAGCATACAAGAAATATGGTCAAATAATTGATGTTGTGAGGATTACAAGTCACTGTTAGTTTTGAACAACTGTCCTCAGTCTCTCAGAATGACATTGTACCACATTAGAAAATTATTTTTCACGATCCTTTTCAAAGTTGATGTGAATGATTTTTTTTTTTTTTTAGTTGGAGTCTTACTTTGTCGCCCAGGCTGGAGTGCAGTGGCACACTCACGGCCACCCCACAGTTGACCTGCTGGGCTTCAATGATCCTTCCACCTCAAGTAGCTGGAACTACAGGCGTGTGCTACCATGCCTGGTTACTTTTTTATTTATTGTAGAGATGAGGTCTCGCCAAATTGCCCAGGCTGGTCTCTAACCTGCGGGCTCAGGCAGTCCACTCACCTTGGCCTCCCAAAGTGCTGGGATTGCAGCCACTGAGCCTGGCCTGATGTGAATGATTTTAGCTTAAAATAATTTCTTTTTAAGCTTATGTTCCAGTCATTTTGGAAATCCTGAAACTTTTTATATTTACATTAATTATTGAGGAGATACAGAGTTCCCAGCGTTGATAATGAAAATTTATGTTTCTGCTACACCTAGTTCCTCCAAACGGTTTGTCACGTGTTAGGGTAGTTAGAACAAATGTGAATCAAGCCAGTTTTGTATTTGGTCATCACATGTTTTCTTCTGAGTAGATGCCATATTGAGTCAGTAAACAAATAGCTGTTTTCTTCCCTGACTCTCTTAACTCAAAATGTACAATAAAAAAATAGGTCAAAATAATATTGTTTGCCAAGCTCTTGATGTGGTGATTCCAAATGAGGTCATTTTCACATACGGAGAGCATTTCTGCCGAATCCCTCATGCCTTACCAGTCTGCCTGGAATGTAATTAATGCTAGGCAGAAGTGAAATTCCACAACACTTGGAAGATTGCTGCTGGCTTTCAAAGATCTAGAGTGGCTTCATTTACTTGCTGCGTTGAGGGGAAATGGCAAATTACAGATGCTGCTTTTTGCAGGAAATGTAAAAGCACAGTTATTCTGATAATTCTTAATATAGTTAACTTTAAAGAACTTCCTCTTCACGTTGTTTTCTTAAAGGGAGAAACTTTGCATGATAAATGAATGCAGAAAGAAGGATTTTTTTTTTCCCCAGTAAACAGGCACTTGGTGACTTCCCGCAATAAAATTGTGTTGCTGCTGTCCACTGGCTTTTATTTCCATGTTTATTTAAGACTATTCACTTCTTTGTTGGTGAAAACCATAATTCCATGAGTAATGAAGCTGGGATAAATATCACTTTGGAGCAACACTAAATGCTGTTTCAAGATGCCCTAAGGACATATTTTGAGTCGTGGGTTTGGGTTGTGGTCTGGTGCATATATTGAATTCTTAGCTTAGATCAGCTACTTATTTTAGATTTTCCAGTTTTGAAAAATTTATATTTTCACATCATTAATAGTTTTGTTTGTTTGTTTTTTGAATTTCTCCTGATGTTAACATATAACCATGGCACATTTCTCAAAACTAAGGAATTAATATTAGTATGTTACTATTAACTGTGGACTTTATTCAGATTTTACCAATTTTTCCACTAATGTGCTTTTTCTGTTTCAGGATCCAATCTAGAATCCCACATTGCATTTCGTCTGTGTTTATTTACTTACTTATTTTTGGTAATTAAGCTTTTTAAGAATGTTATAGACTATAATGATATTATTTACAAGACTAGTATCTTAAGTGTATGACTCTTTTCTGATATGTTTGACTCATGAGTTTCTAAAATGTCTTTGCAGAGATTGCCTTACAGCAGGTTTCCATGTTCTTCCGATCAGAACCAAAGTGGGAGGTGGTAGAACCATTGAAAGACATAGGTAAGAAATTGGCATGCTCATTCTGTTTAAAAGACAGGTCACGGGACTGGATTCTTAGTCATGCTTTCCCATACGTAGTCCAAGAACGTTCTTACATACAGGTGACTAATTTTCTTTTACCTCCCTACTGCTTGCTGATACAGTCCTTAACTTTTAGTACTTAGTGAATCTTGGTTGAAGTTCCATCAAAGGATTTGGATGGTAGTAACTTTCACAATCACCATTTATTCTTCCTCTATCTTTTCACTGAATCTAAACTGAAGTGCTGTTTTTCTATATCCATGAATAGAGTAATTTTCTTGCTGTTTTTTAACTGTAACTTGTACTGTGCCATAGTTATCAAATGGTTCTTTTACTGGTACCTACATAGCTGTGGATAATATTGCCAGCCAGGCTCAGTGACTCAGCCTGTAATCCCGTGTTTTGGGAGGCGGAGGTGAGTGAATTGCCTGAGCCTGCGGGTTCAAGACCTGCCTGGGCAACTTGGCAAGACCTCATCTCTACGGTAAATAAAAAAATTAGCCGGGCGTGGTAGCACACGCCTGTAGTTCCAGCTACTTGGAAGGCTGAGGCGGAAGGATTGCCGGAGGACAGCAGATCGAGGCTTGGTGGCCGGGAGCGTGCCACTGCACTGCAGTCTGGGCGACAGAGTGAGACTCCAACTCAAAAAAAAAAAAAAAAAAGATAATATTGCCAAACTTAATTTTTATTAATTACTTAGTCAATGAAACATTAATTGTTATAAAAATTATGCAACTCTAAACACATTTCTGCTTTTATGGCAGGTTGGAGGATAAGGAAGAAGTATTTCTTGATGAAGATTAAAAATCAGCCAAAGGAACGGCTAGTGTTAAGCTGGGTAAGCTAGTTTTTTTGTTTTAGTCTCATTTCAGGAACGTTAGATGGGTTAATGAAAGCAGATTTGACAAGGGAATTACAAAGTTGTATTGTGCTCTTAAGTAATGATATAAAGTCTTCTTTGGTTCCACATCAAAGGAGAGTTGTTTTAAGTCACTTTGTTATACATTTGGTTATATAAATATAATTATATTTGATCAACTTGTAAACATATGGAAAGAAATAAGAATAGCTTAAAATAGTTCTCTGGAATCTTTTTAGGGCTGACAGTTTTAGAATTTACCTCCAAAAAACAATACTTAGGCATTACTTTATCTCTTTCACTTTGTGAATTTTAGTGATATATTTGGTTAATGGAATTAGATAAGATTACAGATAAATTCTGGTATTTTTATACATTGCTTCTCCAGAAAGGTCTTGAGGCAGCAAGACTTAGTGTGGTTTTCATCTTTGATTTGCATTCATATATTTGGACAAACACAATTAAAGGGAAAGATTTATAAGGAATATTTCTTTTGATGACCAACGCAGAACCCTGATATTTCCTCCCATGTTTTCAGGCTGACCTTGGACCGGACAAGTACTTGTCCGACAAAGATTTTCAATGTCTAATCAAACTTCTGCCTTCCTGTTTGGTGAGTACAGGTCCTATTAGTCTCAGTGCCAATGGCAGATTCACAATGTTTGTTGTGGGTAAACATGGACAGAAAAGCTGGAAATACTCTGTAGGTGCAAGAGAATGGAGAGGTATAATGGATTTCAGTTCAGACTGAAATTGTGCAGGGCTACTCCCATAGATCATAGACCATTTAAATAGCATTTATGACATCTGCACAATTCATTAAACATAGTGATTTAACTATAGCCTTTGTATCTTTTTTTTTTTTTTTTTTGAGTTGGAGTCTCACTCTGTCGCCCAGACTGGAGTGCAGTGGCCGCTCCCGGCCACTGCAGCCTCGACCTGCTGGGTTCCGGCGATCCTTCTGCCTCAGCCTTCCAAGTAGCTGGAACTAC